>PVKM010014047.1:0-29536 GCA_004027735.1 Carollia perspicillata
TGTACAACTGATGCAGCAACAAGAATCACAATGGAAGGAAAGAATCACTCTCCCAAGTTCGCATTAGAAATCTGTGTTTCAGGCTGAGAAGTACAGTTTCTGCTTGACAACATCAACAGTGAATATCACAGAGTAAACACAAACTTCCCTTCCACCAAATCCCGTATAACCTCAGATTTCTCTAATCACAGTGCTCTAGAAACTCTAAGGGAGTTACCCATGAGTGGGCATCTAGTCCTCCTAAATCACCTCTGTACCATGTCAGAATTTGGACTTGACAATCTGTAAGTTCATTCCAATTTGAAAATGTTGTCCTTTAGTACAGACCTTGAAAAAGCACGATAGGAGAAATGAGTCTCAGAGAGGAATCAGTCAGGGCCCACCGGAAAACTGAAGTCACCCTGAGCATTTTAGCAGAGTAAATCTAGTACTAGAAATTAGTTAAATAGGTAAGTGTTAGCAGTTTAAAAAAAAGGAAGACATAAAATAAGAGAAAAAGAAGAAAAAGCAAGCTGGTGTCATGGAGGTTAGACAGTGACTGCAGGCAAGCTGCCCTGACCAGGGCTGTCAGGCTTAGGTGACACTGGCTGCTAGGGCAGTTGAGATCCATCGCTGAGGTCACCTGAAAAGAATGACAGGCAAATATAAAAAACCAGTCCCCTGCCTCTGTTCGGCCTTTAAGCCTTGCTCTAGAACCATTCATTGTTAGAGCCTAACCACTGGCCAAACAGACACATAGTACACAGGTGCCCAGCTTTGGCAGTAAAAGGAAGAATAGAGAAGGATGGATTCAGTGTCAAGATGTTGCAAAATGACAGTTTAATATGAGGCCAATATAGTAATACTGTTTCCTAAAAACTTAGACACTTGTGTTGTTCAGGGCAAACAAAATATTCTTTAATAACCCTGAGATCCTTCAGAAGAGTGGCTGAATAAGAAAAATGCAAATGGGAGCTACAGAAAGAAAAATTAACTTTATATCCTTGGAATAGCTTTGGTGGCCAGGGAAAGAGATCCAAATGGACTCTACCAGACTGGAAAATTAATGCTCATACGACATAAATGATGCATCTACATAAAAAAGCAATCTACACAGAAGAAGGTAGAGCAGAATCAGGTTGTTTCCCCAGTGAGGCAAAGCAGGCTAACACACTGGGACGACAGCGATGATCCCTGTTATGAGCCAGGACTCTGAAGCCAGAAAGGCCAAGTGGTCAACACTGCAGCTTACTACCTCTGCGGTTTACACACGTACCTCCCCGGTCTGTGTTTTTAATCATTACAATGGAGACACAAGGCTACCTTCTTCCCAGTGCTAGTCAAATAAGATCATTTTGAGGAGTAAGTGAAATATTCTCTTAAAGTGATTTCCAAACACACTTGGCATATGGTACATATCCAGTGCATGGTAGCCATTATCAGTGAATCATCCTCATCCCCTCCAGCCTTGTGCTGGTCTGTGCCATATTTTCTTCAAACATTAAAAAGTTGACAAATTAGGTCTCTTTTGTGGAAGACAGTGTGTCAGAAAACAACTAGCACTAAGGGCAATACTAAGTTCATTGTTATTCTCTGCCTACCTATGGAAGAGCGCCAACTCTTCCCAAACCTCTGCCATTAGACAGAATTATTCCAAATTCCTCTGGCTTTGAACTGCCTTTTACTACCAAGGCCCAAGGAATCTCCACCCCTGTCCTCAGGGGGTCCAAAATTCTTTGTCACCCTGCTCTCCTTGGGTGACTTCTTCTTCCTGACCCCACATCAAGCTCATATTAAACCGTGTTAATTCATCAAACAACACATGAGTTAAAGTATATTAGAACAAAACAGTTTTCTTTCCTTTAACCCACGCTGATCCTCAGCGTAGGGAAAAGTTCCTCCGAGCATTTCTATGTTTTCTCCACCGATTAACACTAGGAATCTTCATTTTCTCTACCTGAACTATTCTATTTTAATTATTCTATTTTATTTCTGAATTATTCTATTTTGAATTATTCTATTTTATTCATAAGTAAGTTGAATGTGGAGGAAATTAAAAATTTGGATTTCATTGGCACTTGTATCAAAGATAGAAGAAAAATCATACTATTTTGATAAAATAAAAAATGTATAATAAAAATGTGAAACAACTACAAAATTCAATCAAAATAAAATTATATATATTATATATATATATGAATATTTTTAACAAGACTGAAGCAAAACAAAACATGTGTTTGCCCCATCTGTCATTGGTCTCTAAAATATACTGAGGGGTTTACTCAAATTCAATTGTTTGACACAATGACAAAATGAGCAAAACTAATTTAACTTTGTCTCCAAAGTCAAGCAAGGGTTTGCCACATTTGGATATTCAACAAATTGCATTACTATTTTCCCTTGTTTTAAGTAATTACCCACAAGGGCCCTCCTTCCGAGGGTAAACATTCTATCATGGGCTGCTGCAATTGGTTTAATGGGAAGTGCTTAAAATGTTTTCTGTTTTCTCGGAATCATAATGACTCTTCGAACACAGACTCAGATCCGAATAACCACAGCTGAGGCTGTAAATGGGAAGTGTAAATTATGTCTCCAGATGTGAGGAGTGTTTCCTATCACATGACAACATTATCCTGCCTCTTAACCTAAAAAGTAATAATAATAAGATGGTTTGTGGTTTTAAAGCGAGTTTGTTTTTTTCTAAGCTTGGAAATCATATGCATATGGTATCGTAATTTTTAAAAGATTTGCATTGGAAAAGAAAAGATGATGAAGTGATAATTTCTTTGGGATAAGATATAAATGCCATGGATTTTTCCAAGGTTTAGATTTTCTCAATCGTTTGTTTTGTTTGCAACGTATCCCAGTCCTCTGTCTTAATTCCCATTTGCGGGCAGTTCAGCTAATGATGCACTCTTACTGTGTGATTCTATTCTTTGGGCATCACAACAGTTTTTGAGGAAGAAATGACTGGTATTCCTCTCTGATGGGTGAGGAAACTGAGGCCCAGAGACACAGCAATTTCTTGATCAAGGTTATACAGTTACCTAGAAGCAGAGCTGGGATTGGAGCCCAGGCTGGCCTATTTACAAAACCAATGCCTTTTCTAGAAATCCTTACTGTCAGCAGTCCCTGCTCTCCATCCCCTTGTTAACCTCAGGAAACCTCCTGGAGAACATGTCACACATGGAAAAGGTTTCTTAGTTCCATCTCCTGAAGATCTAACAGACAGAGGCTACTTCTCGTTGCTCTCTGTATCCGCCAGAGCCTAGTGAACAGCTGACCGACCGCAGAGCATCCTCCATTCGACCTGCAGCTGAGAGCAGGAGTTCTCCTGTTAGCCTATACTCACTGAGTTCTATTGGAAAGGGAAGCAGGACACAGAGATGAAGACTGTATTCTAGTCCCCGAGACCCAGTGGGAAAGGCAAAGGGGCCAAGGAGAGCGGGAAGGTACGGCAGCTGAGATGGCGGAGAGCCCCCAGATTCTCTGGAGTAACACTCACGGCACGTGATCTAAGACCCCCTCTGGTTTTGGATGACCTTTGAGCGGCCTCTGTGGCCCCAGAATGAGAAGAGCAGGCCTGATTAAAAAGTCATCAGGAGCAGAGTGCCTGGTATCAAATTTTCTTGGAACCGGGAGGAGAACCAACTAGCAGTAAAAGAAACACAGGTTCCTAAAAATAACTGCTCTATTCTCACACTGGTAAATTTTACATGTTTTTAAAATATTTTTATTGGGTTTATTGGGGCGACATTGGTTAATAAAGTTATATAGGTTTCAGGTGTACGATTCCATGATACATCATCTATGTACTGCACTATGTGTTCACCACCCAAAGTCATCTCCTTCTGTCCCCTTCACCCTCTTCTGCCTCCTCCCACCCATCTTTCCCCAGGGTAGAATACACGATAGAATACTACTCAGCTGCAAAAGAGAGAGAAGGAAACCTGACCTTTTGTGATAGTAGGGATGGACCTGCAGATTATTATGCTAAGTGAAATAAGTTAGCCAGAGAAAGATAAATACCATATGATCTCACTTATATGTGAAGTCTAATGAATAAATTTGACAACTTTAGGGATAGATACACCAAAGTCACCAGTATTAAAAACAGGACTAGCCAGCATTTATTGAATTAATATTCTGGGTCTGACCCTCAGCTGAATGGTCTGCCTATGTTGTCTCATTTAAGCCTCACAACACTCCTATGAAACAGTTACTTTCATTTCTCCTTTTACAGATGAGTAGAGTAATACTCAGAGACATAAGTACCTTGCCCAGAGTCACAAAGTAATAACATCCTATGTGCTTTCTCTCCTGTCTAACAGGAATTGTAAGAGCTCCCACTTGGGGTTGCTGTCAGATGCAAAGAGAAAATGTATGTATTGAAGTACAGTCCAGCATACAGGTCTTGATTTTAAAAGTAGAGGAACTTGTGGTTTGAATGCAGGTGGTTAAAGCCCCAGGTTTCACAGCCAAATACAAGAGTTCACTACAAAAGGATCAAGGGTCAAACGCCTGCTCTGACCTTTTCATCTGTGTGGGTTGTAAACAGATGCTCTAAACAGCACCTGGCTTCCTTGTGTCTAGATGCTAATGACAGTAGCAAAAAATGCCTTGTGGAGCTGTTGTGAGAATTAAATTAGGTAATACGTGTTGGTAGATCCCACTGTCCCTAAAATATGAAGGGCCTCCTAACAAAAGGGACTCAGTGAAGTGAGTGGGTGGGAACAGACTGTATATAATAAGATATGTTATTCCTCTTCTTAGGTTTTCATCGTATTATTAAATTAAGTGACAATTTTTGGCAGATTGAATAGAAGTTAAAAAACACTCCATGGCTTTAACAGCCATGATACAATATGCACATCCTTTTAAAAGCCACTTTTGAATTCCAACAGCCAGTTGGAATTCAGCCTGAGACAAATTCATAAACATGTATTTTATAACCTGCTTAGTGGGATATTAAAGAATTAGGCTGGATTTATCTAGCAATTACTCAATGAATGAAAACAGAAGAACTTCAGAACAAAGACTATTCCTTTTCCAAGGCTGTCGATGTGGAGGGGCTTCTCCCTCAGACCCCAGACATCCTCAGAGAAGCTGATGACATGACAATGACACACTGACAGAAGCCCCGAATGACAAACCAAGAGGAAGTCTCTGTTTTGCCATGAACAGAGCCCTCCCTGGCTACAACACTGAATGAGAATTCTATTTACACAGCCTTTCCATATCCAGTCCTGCATTTAAAAGAATTATATCAACCCTAAGACAAGAGAGCTATTTTGTTGAACCCATCTGTTCTTTCAATAAATAAGTCATCGCATACCTCCAAAAAGCCAGAAAAAAAAAAAAATAACACAGAGAAATCTAAAGACATTTAGTGACCTGACTGACGTTACGCCCTTGGAAAGCTGGAGTTAGTTCTGAAACTCATGGCTCAGCTCTGTTGGGCTGCTCCTGGCATGTCCTCCGGCCACCACAGCACTTACTTGTTTCTGTCATTGTGATGGAAGATGTAACTTCAATGCGGGGCGAGATTCAGTAAGAACCAGGTCCAAAAGACAAATGATGTCTGTGGCTCAGAAGGACTTTGCCTAGGACTGTAATCATTATTGGGGGTGTAGAGAGAGAGATAAGCTCCAGTCGCAATCCTCAACAATGGATCCCCAGACAGTGTAACCAGGAGGCACCTCCACATTTGCCATCCAGCAATATTCAGTTTGACTAGGCACTGCAGTTGAGAGTTTTGTTTGTCATTGTATCAGTCTACTGTGGGCCCCTGCTCTGAAGTGTGCTCTCCAAATACACTTTCTTAGAAGACCGAACAACAATACAAATCCCACACCACTTCTCAATCACTTCCCCTTCTGTCATATGCATCTCCCACCTGTATCCTCAGCTTTTGCTAAGTTGCTTCTAGTTTTTGTTACAGCTTCTTAGCAAAAGCATTCTGCCATTTCCAGATCTTGGATAGAGATTGACATTTATGTCTACACTGACCAACTAAACTGGCATGGAGAAGAATAAGCAAACAAGGAGAGATTTGAACCCATGGCATGTAAAGGTGGCATGGTGAGTGGCTAAGAGGTTGGGTTCTGCAGCCCGACTTCATGGTTATAAATTAGGGCTCTTCCCCTCAGCCATTGTGCATGAATTCTAGGCAAACTACTTCTCCTTTCAGTTACCTAACCTTACCTGTATAAGGAGTATAACAGTAACAGTAGTAATTATATTATAGGGCTATTGGAAAAATAATAAGAACTAACATTTGCAAGTACTCAATGTGTCAACTATTGCTATTATAAAAAGTGTTAAATATTTCTATCTCGACTCCAGATATTCTGTATAGCACATGAATTATCTTTCCTAGTCCTGTGAAAGAACTGTGTTTTAATATCTCTTATACCTGGTGACTTTTGGGAAATTAATGCCAGAGTCATTATTGTGAACATGGATAACTATTTTATTATCAGAGTAAGAAGAAATAAATGTTAGGTTTAAAACTAAGATTTAAAACATGTATCAGCTTTCTTATTCTGACTCCTCTTCACCATCCTAGTTAAAATTTTGTCAGTTCTTTTGCAAGTCCCACCCCTCTGCTAAGAGCTCCAGTCACTCTGGTTACTTTTTTCTGGCTCTTGCGCCACACTGCCTGGGATTATGTTTTGGTTCTTCCACACCCTGTCTATGAGAACTTGGAGAATGTACTGAACTCTCTGTGCCTTAGTATTTTCAGCTGTAAAATGGCAAAAGATGTTGGGCCCACCCAATACTACTGTTGGACCAGCATATTATTGGCATGGCCAAAAAAAACTGTATGGTTTTCTCCATAAAATAAAAGATACATTTTTCAATTTCACCAATAACTGTATTGATTTGCATATTTTGAGTATGTTGGCTGTCTCCTACATGTTGTAATGTTGATTGTTCTCAATTAATGTCTCAGTTGTATCACTATCAACTTCAACTGGTCTCCAGTGAGAAATCTCTAGCTCAAAACTGCAAAATACTTTTGACACATTAGATCAGTCATCATACCTCCTCCAAACTCTGCACACGTCTTTGTTTGCGTTTCGGTTAAGATTTTACCTTTCTTGAAATAAAGGGACTTATTTAAGGAAAAAAAAAAGATCAAAACTATGAAAATGGCAAAAAATACGTAAGTATCAACAACCGAATCTAAAAACTAACTAAGTGAACAAGCAGAACAGAAATAGAATCACAAACAGGGAGAACACTGGGAGGGTGGCCAGTGGGGAGGGATGCCTGTGGGAACGGAGGAAAAGGTGAAGGGACTAAGAAGTACAAATCAGTAGGTGCAGGATAGGCAGGGAGGTGTTAAGAGTAAGTATAGGAAATGGAGTAGCCAAAGAATTTATATGCATGACCCATGGATGTGAACAAAGAAAGGGGGATCACTGGAGGGAGTAGGGGATGCTGGGTGGAGGGGGGCAAAGGGGAAAAATTGGGACAACTGTACTAGCATTAGCAATATAAAATAATAACAAATATGCCAAAAATGTTGGGTGTTTTCTGACATCTTCAATATTAAAAGGGCTACACAAAAATTCAATCTTGGTAAGTTTTTTTTTAAATGCAGACTGACATGACAACTGTCACAATAATATCTAACAAAAACTTTTCAAATGAAGTTAAAGACAAGTGCGACTAGAACCATCATACAGAAAAAAAATGAAATTTTTGGCCAACCCGATACTTTGCACGTGTAAGCTCCCAATTAAATTCCAATTACTATCATCAGCCCAAGACCTCAGGACAGTGTCCGACACCATAGCTGTTTCTGTTACGACCTGTCGAATTCATGGTCGGTGAGCAGCAAGAGCAAAGACTCAGACCAAGGAACTTGCAGGGCAGACTGTGAAAATGCGAAGAGTTCGGTGAGCCTGAGCATGTGCTGCTCCAACTGTGAAGGCCACACCGTCTTCCAAATGTCAAATCACGCCCGCTCCTAGGTGCTGCCCTCAAGGCAGGCCTCCCCATTTTGCTGAGCAACTAATGCCAATAAACTGCTTTAATTTGGAAAATTCCACTCACGATCCGGGCCTCTAAGTTCTCCACATGTCCCCAGAGGCTTTTTTTTTTTGCCAGCCTTGAATCCCAAATGTGGAAGAGGAAGGAAAGAGGGAATGGAAAAAAAAAGGTAGAGGAAAGGTCGGAAATTTAAACTGAATTGTTTGGTAATGGAAAGTCCCTTTCAAGTCTCTTTAATTCTTTATTTGGATTCCATTGAGTGCGTGCCAAGAGGGAAAAAGGAAAGGTTAAATCCTTCTATCAGATCTGGCGAAGGAGCTCAGTGGAACAGCTTAAGAGATGGATTAGGTCTCTTGCAAGGCAGAAGTGTTAAGACACAGGATGCCAGCAGGCCCCAGGCCCCTCCCGGCAGCCCTGGCGTCCTGTCCCCTGGCCTTGGGAGGGGATCTGCAGGCCGAAATTGGTCCATAAGGTGAGAGTTAGATCCCCAAGGGAGTGCAAAATGGTCCCTCTGCCCTGTGAGAATGTGATAAAGGTTCACCTCCTCCTCCCAGGAAAAGTACTCACATATATAAAATTTCACTAAAAATCTGTGAGGATTCAAGGACCTCATGAACTCCACCCAGGAACCTTGAACTCCTGCCTTAAAACCACCGAGACTTTTTTGCTAAAAGTCTTGCATTTTTCACAAGCTTCTTCCTGGCAGGCTTGCCTGGAGTCAAAACACTTTTTTAAAAGCGAAGATCAGATCCCAAATTCAAAATGTGCTTATCTGCAGGCTGCTGTGTCTGTGTTTAATTCAACAAAGCAGGCAAGTTTAATGGGGAAAAAAATCGGTCATTGGAGTAGATACTGGGCTCTGCTTCCAGTCCCAGCAGTCCCTAGCTGGTCGATGCTGGGGAGTCGCTTAGCCTTACGGAGTTTCACCATCTTAATGAATAGACTGGGGACTTAGTAGCCACCTTACAACCTCTTCAGGTTTTTGGTAGGTCACATTCTTGAATGCCCACGTGATTTCCCAGGGATACATAGGGTTCTATGGACATGAAACATTAATGAGCAGCCATGACATGGCAGAACCTGGAGATGCAGAGGTAAGGGGACATGGGTCCCTCCTTTCCCAAAGGAGCTTACATGGGGTGAGGAGAAGGACCAAGAAATCAATGACCATAGCTCATTGCAATCAAGTCTTCTGACAAAGGCTTTATGAGACCTCAGAGGGGAAGAAATCATCCTTTCTGAGAAGATCCAGAAAAACTTCTGAGGGAGAGAAATTGTTGAGCTACATTTTCAAGGGCAGTAAGAGTAGCCAGCGGGAGAAAAAGAGGGGCAGGGTATTTCAGTCAAAGGTATCATCACCAAGTTCAAAATCAATGATGAAATGTATGATGATTCTGTATTTTGCCCTGTGTAATGCACACCCATGTTTTTGTGTGCATTGTACATGGGACTATTATACCCATGGTATGTAATCATTATACACATGTATAATGAGAATCCTTATTGTTACCTCAAAAATTTGGGCAAAAAACTGCATTATATGTGGAAAAATACAGGTACTTGCTGAGAATCTCATGTCACATGGGCACAGGTACTTACTGTGTTACCGGGAGTTTTGAATGAAAACATAAATACCTAAAGAAAAAATGAGGGCCAGAGGAATGGGACTGAGGATGAAGAATGTCTGAGCACGTGCCTGCTTAGCGAGCCTCCTCCCCGCCCCACAGAAAGACAGAGAGAGGGCGGCAGCTGAGAAGGCTCCTTTTCTCCGAGTCCTGGTCTGCCTGGACCTATGCCTCCAGCTTCCATGGCTTTGTGGAGGGGAGGAGCTACAATCATACTTCCCCTTGTGTTTCAGATTCTTTCACCTTCTTTTGAGATCTGTTCCCAAAGTTCAGATTAAGAGAAGTGCTTACTTTATTACGATCTTTGAGATCTTGTCCCTACGTGAGTGACCAGGGTAGGACATTAGGAGAGATGGCCTAGTTCTCTGGGTGGAGGCAGCTGAGTTGGTTTTCCACTTCAAGAACATCCTCTAAAGTGTGTGTGTGAGTGTGTGGGTGTGTGTGTAGAAAAATATGTGGGGTTTGGAAAGCCAAGTCAGCCCCCTGCCAAGTCCTTTTCCCATGAAGTTCTGAGCTTGTGTGTGTTTTGAAGGAAACACAATCCACATATCTCTGATGCTCTTGGGTTGAATACATCCAAGTTCTTCATAACGACTTCTGCCATCCAAATTCTCAGATCCTGGATTTCTAGTTTTAAGTTCTTCCCTTCAAAACTGGAAGCTAAAGGCTTTTTCCAAGAGTAAAAACAGCATGAACCAGACGGAATAGAACTTCAGTTGTCTGTTTCATGCAAGAAAAAAAAATCCCTGAAAATAAACCCTTCTTTTGACGTCCTCATCTGCCCTTTCTCTGTGGCTTATTCATTGGCCTCTCACCTCCAGTTGCCTAGGACAGCCTGATTCATGCCCCTTGCCCTGGCATTGTTACCTGCACTGCCCACTTCCACTCTACAAACACCCCGGTATGAATAAGAAGTGACAGGGTCGCCCTATATCAGGCAGACTTTTGACATGCCCATTCTAGACTTCCTTTCCCTTTGTTATGGCCCAGAAAAAAATTATAATGCAAGCCATATGTGTGATTTAAAATGTTCTAGTAATTGCATTAAAAAAGGTAAAAAGAAACAGACAAAATCAGTTTAGATAACACCCATTTTAAGTTAACATAAAGTATAATTTCAAAATATGATTAGTAGAAAATATTGTGATATTTTACATTCCGCTTCTGATACTAAGTCTTCACAGGGCATATCTCAAATAGGGCCACCATATTTCAAGTGCCCTGTAGCCACATGTGACAATGCCTACTGAACTGAAGCATGCAGTTCCCTACTGGGAGCAGTCTGTCACAGAGTCCCTTCCAAGGGGTAGCTGACAACTTTGTAAAAACTTAATATAAGAGGAAACATGCTACAGTTCCTGCTATTGAAGCTCCAGGGAGATCATTGAAATTCATTGTCACCTTCATCCAGAACCCCCTCTAAATTTCCCGGGAAATTGTAATTTTGTTCAATTAATAGACTCTCACTCTTTGAATTAATTCACATTTTAAAACTGAATGAGAGACCACAATTTTTTATTGCAGAAGAAAGGAAGGAAGGAAGAGAGGGAGGGAGGGAGGGAGGACACTAATTATCCATGTCTCTGGCCCCCTGCAACAACACAATCTATTAGCTATTGAATCTATTGCTCACTGTCCCGTGGGTCAGCACATTCTGATTGCCACTCTGATGCCGCTCTGATACATATGGTCATTCTGACCACCTTGCTTCAGAAGTTAAGTGTTACTCCCTGGCTCTTTCTAAGCCAGAAACGTATCATTTTATCTGATACTAGAGACCCCAGGGACATGGCAGTGTCTCCCATGGTCAACAGGGGCCTACAGAAGACAGACACTATTAAGCTTCTCGAAGACCTCCTTCCTAAAGCATTTTTAGTTAACAGACATGTTCTTAATTATGTATTTTAAAATGTAGTCACATTAAATTTTCTTGAACATGGCATGTATTTAAAATACCAAGTATGTGTAACCTTCTCAACACAAAAGATACTAGTTTAGAATATTAACTTAAAAACTGAATTCTCCCAAACACATAATTGTAAACTGAGACATTCTCAGTCTTGTACATGGTGTACCATGGGGGCTCTCTAACTTAAACAAGGACCAGTCTCAAGGCCCTTGTCCTTGATACAATGCCACTTTCTGATCTACTCACTTAAGTCACCAGGCTAATCTTGTAATTGCATTTTGCATTCGGGGGCTCTTAAGATAAATAAAATGCATTTTCTTGCTAACTGTGGAACTTTGAACTTGATGGGCTTCTGCATTCTTTTCATGTATAGCCTATATCATATTAAAATTGTAGCTGATTGAAGTGCGGGTGTCCCTCGTGGCTTTCCCTGACAATCTGCTTACATCAAAGGCCATTCACTGACATCTGCCACTGGTGATGATGAACGTTCTCCACAACTGCCATGCTGGGTGAGTGGTAAATCCAATTTCCACTTCTTTTCTCTTCCTCATCAAAGCAGGCTCATATGTGGCCATGTCCATCTATGCATGTATTTGTACACAAATACATTTCATTATTAATTCTTATATTCTCCTATGAATTCCTACATTACCAAAGTATGGCTTTTATATAAATTCTTTTCTCCTTCCTCTCTTCCTCTATTTTTCTCCTTCTTCCTTATCACTGAGATTGATACAAAATAAATACCCCCAAATACTTTTTGGCTAATTAATAATTAAACAAATTTCAACAGGGACCAAGGTTCTTTTTAAGTCTCTTAAGAAAAGCTCACAGCTGAATAGTTAAACACACAAGTGCAGCTTTGTAATGCTAGTTGCCATTGCAATACCCTCTCCACAGCCTCACGTCATGTATAATCTGGAAAACTCTCTAACACAAAGTTGATTCTTTTAGATGGATAATGGGACAAAAATTATAGTCATCATGAAAACTTTAACTTAGAATTCCCTGATTTGGAGATAATTGAAACCACAGCTTGCATACTACAGGCATAACTATTTGAACTTAATTGACTGTCGTGTGCAATGTAGGGGCTGATTACTACCCCCTTCCCCACCCCAGCATTCTGGACTTTGATGTAATTTCCTCTTTGTGAGTTAAACTGACTTAAGTGTCAATATTTTTTAACTCAAAGTACAAATTAACTTTATGTGCTTTTTCCCCAATAAAAACAACAGTCTACAAAATTATAAATGTTCTCCTGTTTTGCTTTTGCCAAATACTTTGGACTTGAGTTTTATTTTAGAAATGTGTGTGTTCAGCATCAGCAAACGCAGAGTGTTTCTAGACCAACAGCCTTAATTATCAAGTGGACCCATCATAAAACTGGTTTTCCTTTGGGATTCCTTCTTTATACCGTGGGAAGGCAGTGTGGCATAATTAAAAGAACATGGGTTCTAGAGAACATTTGATTTCAAACCTAGCTCTCTGTGGGACACTGGATAACATATTTTAACATCTTTTGGTCTCTCCAAGATAACGATGATGGTGGTGATGACGATGATGATGATGAAGAAACTTACCGAATGCTTACTATGTTCCAGGCTCTATTCTAAGTATGTTTTAAACATAATCTCACTTAATAATTATTTTTTTAAAAACGTCATCTTACCACATCGAAGAAGATAAGGTAAACAAAGCTTACAGATGTCACATAACATGCTCAAAATCACTCAGCTAGTAGAGAGTAAAATCTCACTCTCGATTCATTCAACGGAGTTCAGTCCCATTGCTTCCAGTCCCGTACCTTTGGCTGCTGTAAACTGGAAGTGGCACCACTGTCAGGACCTGGACTGGGAGAGCTGATGCAGGGACCACACACCTGACCTAAGCCCAGTGTCATCAGTGAACCAATCAAGTCCAGACCCCTAGACTCGTCCTCTTTCTGACTTGAGAGACAACCACCCAAAAGCAACTTGTCAGCACCTTTTCAGTCATTCAAATTCAGACAATCCTGCAAAATAAAGGCAGCATCAGCCACTAGAGGCAATCTTCTTGCTAATCTCACTCTTGGAAGAGTTCCAGGCTAGGTGTCCCAGGACAGCCCTATAGGCAGTAGTTCTAGAGAAACTCACGGCATCTGGCCTACCCCACGTGAGGTTCAAAGAGTCAAGGAGTGCTCAAATGGACATCACCACGAAACAGCATGACCAGACATAGAAGAAAAGGCTCTTAAGTCTCAGCAAACCTTGATGCTCAGGAAAGAGCAGGGACCACACTTACCCAGGCCTAAGCAAAATACCATTATCAGTCAGGTGTCCAACCTTGTGGAGGAGGTTGATGAGAGAGTAAAGTGATGGAAAGATCATCTGGGTGGCATTCATACTCCCAGAGGCTGAACTATTCTCCCCTTCTACATGACCTGAAATGCCTTAATTGCCTGCCACTAAGCTCACCTGTTTTTGCTTAAGCTAATTTGAGGCAACTACCTGCCTCTTGAAACCAACATAATCCTAAAGATTGCACCAGTGAACAATTTCATGCTGCTGATTTGATCTGGGTTTGTCTTTGATAAAAGAAATTTAGAGGGCTGTGCCAATCAAATTGTGAGTGTAAGATCATGAGTTAGGACACTGAGGATAGGTTCCTTTCTGCCATTTATCAAATGTATAATGATTAGCCAGTTATTCCACTTTTCTCGCCCAGACTACTCACATGTTTAAAATTGCAAACACACACACACACACACCCCAGCACTTCCTGTCTTCCTTTCTCACTTTATGTTCTGCATAGTACTTTTCACTTCTAACGTACTAAATAATTTACTTACTCATTTTGTTAATTGTCCTCCCTAGTAAAATATAAGCTCTATACAGAGGCAGCTGGATGCCCCTGGTCCAGAATGGAATGGAATTCATGAGAATTCAATACGTATTTATAGCAATTGTTGCCGAATGTATTATGTGAATTGATTAGACCATATCAGTGGTTACCCTCTTGAGATCCTATGAACCCTATGAGTTCATGATGACAGCATTATAAAGGCCTTAGGCTAATTTAAATATTACTAAAAACATAACAGAGATAACACATTTTAAACATTACCACACTCCTCTGGCTAAAACATCTACCATCTCATTGAACAGGAGAATTTAATGCTGCTTAAAATTGCTACTTATTATTGTTTTTTTTAGTATTTTCATGAATTATGTATTTTCCTTACTTAGTAAAAATAAAGTGCTATTAGTATGACAAAAAAGTACAATTTTTTGAATTAGAAAAACAAGTGAGAAAATGGAAGAAAAAAGCTCCAAAGGAATTCTTTGGTGTGTGACATTTCTCAAATTAATTAACCTTCTCAACCTATATTCCACCACCTTAAAAATGGGCATGGCATATAACAGCACACATAATTAAACTAAAGTGTGTTCAGTAAATGTTACCTCCTTCTTTCCTTCACATACAGAAAATAAGTTATTTTCTAGCCCCACAAGCAAGGTGTCTATGTTGCTAGAATTGCATGAGAAGTGTCAGGAGATGTGTATGTGCGATGTAAGTCCAGCATCTCCAGAATGGTTTCTTTAGGTTCAGAATTCTTTCTGTAAAAAGAAGTTTGACAGACATGCAATAAGCAGTGAACCCTTATTAAACTAACACCCCTCCACAAGAGCACTGCAAAATAGGCTGAGGAGAGGAGAGCTCAGAAAAGTCAAGTAAATGGCAAGCAGCAAAAATGAGGCTAAAGTTTATCTCTGATTCTCAGGGAAAACAAACAATATTTGGGAGTTCATTTGATAATTTACTTGTGATTACAAAAGAAAAGAATAGGCACAGGTGGAGGAATGGGACACAGTCATAGAGGAAACAGAAAGAGGTCACTGGAAGAGAGAATGGCAGGTCAGACAGGTGACCGAGCTAATTTCTGCCTAGTGCTAAAGTCCAGCTTATCTGCAATTAGTATCTGAAGAGCACAGGAACCAAAGATAGTGCTTTTTTCCCCACTGGTTATTAAGCAATCGGGATGGAGGTCGGAAGAGAGAAATTCAAAGTGGAAATATTAATTTCCCAACATCCCCCTGCTCTTTGAAGGCAAGAAACTTTTCATAGGTCATCTCTGTCTAGAATTCCTGAGGCTTCTCACTGGGTCTTAAACACAATAATAACTATCATTTAGGAGCAATTACTTTATGCAGATGTAAACTTGGATGTTTTGCACATGATACCTTATTTAATTTTATCTTTAAAAAACATAGTTATGTAGATATTATTACTCCTACTTTAAGGATGAAAAAACTGAGGCTTGTCCTTAGTTTTATTAATCAAAATAAATTATTAATTAATAAAATAAGGAATTTTATTAATCAAAGATAGACTAAGGCTGAATTAACAACAGCAAAAAAATTTCAGTAGCTTAATGTAGCAAAAGTATATTTTGCACACAAAGTCCTTTCTATTCTGAGCCCAGGGGCCTCTCTAGGAATGACCTTCCCCCAAATGTTGAATTGGCAGTCCAAACTGAACACCCATTTTTTGAGTCTGTCATCTTAATATGAGGGCACCTTGATAACCTTAGTGGAGGGAGAATAGAAGACAAGTGGAGGGTCTCACAATGACACATGCATCAGGCCAGGAGTGGCACATGTCACTCTAATTGTGCAGCATGGGGTTAGGGTACTTGTTACCCTAATACATGACCCAAAGGTTTATGTTGAAGGAAATGGATTTTTATTAGCAGGGTTCCAATATTGGGGGACTGAGAGCACTCCTGCTCTGAGTCCCTCTCCCATGAGACCCAGAATTTGTTTTGCTCCCCAAAAGATTACAAGCCATCCCTGGCTGGCATAGCTCAGTGGATTGAGTGTGGGCCTGCAAACCAAAGGATCGCAGTTCGATTCCCAGTCAGGGCACATGCCTGGGTTGCAGGCCAGTGCCCAGCGTGGGACACATGAGAGGCAACCATACATTGATATTTCTCTCCCTCTCTCCTTCCCTTCCCCTCTAAAGATAAATAAATAAAATCTTTTTTTTAAAAAAAAAAGAAGATTACAAGCCAAAACCACACACAGAAGTTCCCCATTTTCTTATCTGTCCTTTTTTTGGTTTAAGGCAGACACACAAACAGACCCCCTCCCTCTCTGGAATGTGCATTCGTGGGTTTCAGCATTGCCATCTTCTGGCAGCAGCTCTCTCTTTCAGGATCTGGGGTGCCCTGCTCTCAGTCCCCAGGCAGCCATCCAGGATGTGCGTGCCATTGCTGCACTGAATTATAGTGTCCCAGAGTCCACTATGGGACATTATGTGTCATGGATGCCAGCAAGGCACATGACCCAGCACGGGACCCTGCCTCCAGGAGCAGGCTCCCAATCATTCAGGGCCTAAGCTCCTGGTGGGCCTTGGTGGGCCTGGTGGGCCTTGACCAGTCCCATGAGAGCTCCAGACCATGCAAGGAGCAAAGGCCAGAGACCCAGAGCATCCAAGCACACCTGCAACTGGAAGTCTCAAGCTAAAACTTCATAAGCCAGGAGTCTCAAGCTAAAACTTCATAAGTCAAGAGAGAGGCAAGAGCCTGCACCCAGAGCCAAAAGCCAGAGTGAGCTTCTCCCTTCCTCCCTCCTATAAAAATAGTCTTCTCTCCCATAATCCCAGGCATTCTGGAAAACAGTGGGAGTGTCCAGCTTTTTTACCAGTGGCCGTGTTTGTCTTTGTCCCTTTTTCTGGGCATGGGAAGAAGTGTCCTTTGCCTGGGCAGGGTGTCCATCCTTTATACCTCATGCAAGTGTGCAAGTGCTGTGTAGCCTGTGTCATGGGCTAGCAGTCCTAAGGCTGTGGGCAATTAAGCCTCAGCTCTGGTTTGAATTCCAGGAGCTCTCTTCCTCTCTTTCCATTAACTACATTTGTTTATATTAGCCTCTTGCCTCAGGCAATCCCCCTTTTTCAGGCAGCCCCTCCCTTTGGAAAAGGCAGGCTGCTTTAATCTGCCCATTCTGCACCCTTCCCATGCCTCTGCCTTTCCAGGCAAGAAGGGGAGCAGTCTCTGTGCTGGGAGACTGCTCCCAGCAGCCTTTGGGAGGTCCCCTGCTTGAATCGGGGTCCCTTGCTTTCCAGCAATTTCTGCTCTGACCTACCCCATTACATCACTTCCATTCGCAGCCCCTGGGCAACAATAACTGAGGTTACCCAGAAAGAAAGAAGAACTAGGTATTGTTGAACCTCAAGACACAGTTACCTAAGGCCATACAGGAAAATGACAGAGTAGCAAAGACACTACCCTAAATTGTTTGATTTCAAATTCCTATATTATTGCTTTGTCAACTGCCTCAAAAAGTATCTGCATTTAAATGGGAAATTAGCTGTATAAAAGAAGAATTGTCAAGTATTGTTAACATTTTGGGGACTGTGAGTGCTTAGAAGTGATTTAGGACAAGTGAAAAGCTTCTTCCACCTTAAATTATACCCTAGTGTCAGCCAAATATATGGGAAAACCTCAAGTGTCTCTGGAAATCTAGCCTTCCTCCTCAGTAAATGTCATGATCAGCTCAACACATCACCCCCAAGAAACAATCTAACAGTAAACATTACTATTGTTAATATTAGCATAGCCTGCATTTATTGAGCAAGTGTTCCAAAGCAAATGCTCTTCTAATTTTTCACTCATATTCATTCATTTCATCCCTACAAGAACTCAATGAATTCTTTTAATGGTCTCATTTTCACGTGACAAAAGTGATGCGAAAAGGGATCAAATGATCTACATTTAAACTGTGGACTCACTATGCAAATTCAATTAAAGAAGCTTTCCCTACCTTATCCTTCTTACCAGATTGCTCTTATGTAGGACCTTTACTTATATAAGTTTTAAAGCTGCCTCCCGTTATAGCCATCTTTGCAAAGGAATTACAGTAAGCATGAACAAGTCAACACACCGAGTTCTCAATCAATCAAAGGCAGCTGGCCAGGTCCAGAGAGACAGGTGCCAAAGTTCAAAGCTTTGGTTTAAGACCAGACACTCAAGTTACACAAACCAGTTCCTAAGATAAGTCAGTGAAGGAGAACAAGAGGAACAAAAAGAGTAAGCATTGGTGGAGCCCTGGTGAACCAGTGCCAGCAGCGCTCAGCACCCTGCAAGGGGACTCCGAGCTCCAGAAGGCAATCCCAGCAGCGTCTCCTCCTCACTTAGGATCAGCAGGGATTCTTGACACAAATGAATACAAAAATGAATGAACAGAACACATATTTTAAAAAAGAAACAATTTATAAAAGCATCAATATCAAGTACCTAGACATAACTCTAACAGAGATGGGAAGGAGCTTTATGGAAAATCTCATAAAACTTTATTGAAAAACATTACAGAAGAATAAAATTTAAAAGTGCTATATCATGTTCATGCATTGTACAACACGATATTTATGTCATTTCTTTCCAAACTGATTTATAAGTCTACAAAGTCAGAGCAATTCTAAGACTGTTAAAACAGGTTATTTTTAGGCAACTTGACAAGTTGACTCACCCATTTTATATGGAAGAGCAAAAAGCCAACGAGAGCCAAAACACTTCTGAGGGAAAAAAAATGGTGGATTTGGCTTTCAGAACACTAAGCATTATTACTAGGTGGTGGTAATCAAAGCAGGCTGCTGTTGGTGTACATGTGGTCAAATAAGTACAGGAGAAGATAAAAGAGTCTAGAAACAGGCCCACACATGCATGGAAATTAGATTTATTTCTAACATTGCACATCAGTGGGGAAAAAGTGAACTATTCAATAAATGATCCAGAAGCAACTGGTTATTCATGTAGACAAAAGTGAAATTTGACCCCTGTTCATACCATATACAAAATCAATTCCAGGTGGATTACATATTTAAGCGTGAAAAGTAAAACAATAAAACTTTTAGAAAATAACACGAGAGAATAGCAGAATATCCATATGAGTTTTCAAGAGGGACGAGTTTCTAAACAAGAACTAAAAAGGATAATTAATGAGGAAATGCATGATGTTCTGAGCAGTATTAAGAACATCTGTACATCCAAGGACTTACTACAAAAAATTAAATGACAAACCAGACAGTCAGAGACGGTGTTTGGGAGTATGTAATGAAAAAGTTAGTATCCAGACAGTAAACAGAATTTATATTAATCAATGAATTAAAGACAACTCAAAGAAAAATATGTGCAAAGCCTTTAATGAGCACTTCACAAAAGCAGCAATTCTAGTGACCAATTAGCATTTTTAAATATTACGCAATTCGCTAGTATTCAAAGAAAACTAAAAACAGGAGGCGGTACCACTTTTCATTCAACAGATTGTAAAAAATAGGGATTGAGAATATCCAGTATTGGCAAGGGTGGCAAGCAACCACACCTCTTACAGACTGGTGGTGGGATTGTAAAAGGTGCCGGTTACTTTACAAACAAGGCAATGGCATTATTTAGCAATATTAAACATGTTCAGACCCTGTGAACCATTAGTTTGACTCCCAAATATCTACCCTACAGAAAATCTTGCCCATTCACACTATGAATTTATATAATAATGTTGCTAGAAGTACTGACAATAATAGGGAAAAAGGAAGTGATAAAACATCCAGTTAAAGTAAAATTGGTAAGTGAATTCTACTTTATCTATACACTAGTCTATCCTACAATACCGAAAAGAGTAAATTGTAGCTACATAAACAACATGGATACACCTCAGAACATAATGTTAAAAAAAGCAAATAGGGAATTAATAGTAATGTGATGTCATTTATACAGATGTCAAAATCATGCAAAACTAAAACATTCTAGTGTTAAGAAGTACAGGCATAAATGACATAACTGTAAAGAAAAGCTGGGGAAGTTTTAACCCAATCTGCAGGGTTGCTCTTGGCTCTGGGAGGAGGACAAGCATGTGATGAAGGAGATGGGGACTGTGTGTGAGGTCTGTCCAGAAAAAGTCCAGCCATTGTTAATATAACGAGAATGGTTTGTATGATATTGATGAAACTTGGCAGCCAAGGAGAGTGGACTGAAATGTTCATGTGTGAACAATGATGACTTCACTGTACCTGTCAGTGGGGGCAGTAGTCTTAATTGAGTGAGCATGAATGCTGTGTGGCCACTGCATTCAAAATGATTGAGAGCGTAGAGCAACAAGTCTGCATCAAATTTTGCATTAAGCTTGAACATACCTCTGTGGAAACATTGGGTGATTCAGAAGGCTGCAGCTATGGGAAATCAGTGATTGGCAGCTTCATCACAACAACACACCCAGTTATGCATCACATCTCATGCAGAGTTTTCTGGCAAAACATCACAACACCCAGGTGACTCAGCCCCACTAACAGTACAAACTAGTTGCCCTGCGACGTCTGGTTTTTCCTCATACTAAAACCACCTTTGGAAGGAAAGAGATTTCAGATTATTGATGAGATTCATGAAAATACAACAGGGTAGCCAATGGCAATTGGGAGAACTGTGTGAGGTCCCATGGTACCTGCTTGAAAGAGACTGAAGGGTCATTGTCCTATGCACACTGTTTCTTGTTTCTTGTATCTTCTCCAATATATGTCTCTATTTTTAATATTACATGGCTGGATACCTTCTGGACAGACCTCATATACAGTGGGTTTCAAAATAATGAGTGACGGTATATAGGTATTCATTTTATTTATATTTTATATAATGCATGCATATTTAAAAATTAATATTTTATTTAATATTTAATATAAAAATTAAAGACATGTTGAATTGTACATGACCATTATATACAATACCATATTGCATTGAAAATCATTAACTTACAAGTTTCCTATAACTAAATATTTTAGTGAGTGATACTAGTGACTAATTACTCATACTAACCCCTTTAATAAAAGCCAGGTGCTGAGTAGTACTCTAGAACATCATCTCAATCTTCTAAAACCTTTTCACCCATATGCCCATCATGTAGATGAGAAAACTAAAGCACAAAGAAGTAAGAATATTCCCAAATTTCCATAAGTGTTAAAGTGGCCCCTGCTGGCTCACTTGGGCTCACGAAGCCTTAGCTTTCAGGATCCCACCCATATCTACATGCTCAATATACATTCAGTGGTCTGTGGGCTATCTCTACAGCCAAAAAACTTGAACAATCTGACTCAATGGTCTTCAAAGATGAGGCTTAAGATTATGCCCAGCGGAGGCTGATAACTAGTGAAAAGCAAAGGAAAAATGTTAACTTGTTGGACACAATAGATAAATCCATTCTAGGGAGTAAATTCAAAACAATACAGGAAGGGTTTGTTTTTTTCTCTCTCACAAGATTATTGAAAAAAACACCCAAACCTGCTGTTACGGGAAGGAGCAGCAAAAATCCACAAGTGTGGAGCAGTCCTTCTGGGAGAGTCTCTTTCTGTGCTGCTATTTTATTGTCGCATTTTTCCTAACATGTGTATATTTTATTATTTCTTTTGTGGATGAGAAAAGTGAGGCTAGGAATGCTTTCTGCCCCACTTGAGGGTACCCATCTAGCAAGAAAGATAACTGCATTCGAATCGCTGTCTGTCTGAATTCCGTTTGCCGTCCACCCAAGTCCATGCTGCCTGTTTGCAAGACCATGTCAATAAAGTAACACTACTGAGCTTCTGCTTCATGTCAGTCAGTCCAATTGATACAAAGTGAAGGGTATGGTGACGTCTCATATAATAACAGCTTTGGCGTCAGATAACACATTCAGGTGTGAGTGCAGAATTTACATGTACCTTGATCTTTGTAATTCTCATCGGGGCAACTGTAATAATTAACAACAATAATAACGAAATAATTAAAACCGACCTTAGGAGGTTGTCATAGTGATTAGAAAAATGATCACGTATAAAATGCTTGAGGCATTTACACAGGCTTGTGCCCTTACTCATCCCACCTCCGTCTAAGTAGGAAACTACCGAGCTTGCATGGTTTTACCCCTGAGTCGCAGAGAGGCGTTGCTGAACTGATGTCCTGTCCACCCTCTAATCTCCACTTCCTCATCAGCACCAGGGTGATGGACAAGATGACATTAGGAAGGGCCAAGCTACAAGAGCCACAATGGACTAATAAAGCTCCAGGCACGAGCTGGCAAATATGCTCTGTCTTGTGAGGAAAGGGGTGGCAGTGGATCTTGATCTGTTTTTCTGTGCTGCAACAGGAAACCTGACCCTCACCACCCACCTTGCTGGGATCTGGGAAGGATTAATGAGACATAATGCTCAGCGCTCTGCTGAGAGCTATTACACCTTACAGAGGGAAAAATCCCATTGTTGCCAGCAAACAAGACTGACAATTTGATGAGGTGTGAATATTTTTAGTGTAACAGTATGTAAACACTGCTTTTTTTCATCCAAGCCATCCCTCCCTGTGCACACTCTTATGCATTTTTATGAGGCCATTTCTCCGTGGTTGTGAATATTCTCAGCTTGCCCTTTTCCATGAGCCCAAAGAATGTGCTGACCAGGGGCCCCAGCTGAGCCTCTGAGCTGATTCCTGAGGCTCACTGCATTCTCTGGGAGAAAGGTTAATAGGCCGACTCCCATTACGTGCCAATGTGTATGCCTTCCTTCTGGCCAATACAAAATGCATCATGCAGGGCCAGGGGCAAAAAGAGGCCTCTGCTGGCAACTCTTTTCTGCATTTAATGCCTGCTCCCCAACTCTCAGGGCAGCCGGTCACATCTAACATTCTAGGTCGGTGGCTCTCAGGGAGCTGCCGACGGGCCTGGGCAGCAGGTGAACAACAGGCAGGTGAGGCTTGTCTGTGCCACCCCAACACGTCAGCATCTACATTACCACTGCGCAAGGTATACGTGCATAGCTAATGTCTCTGAAGGGTGGCGCATGTGGGAGGTGAGGACACAAAACCTTACTCTAAAAGTAGCAAATCCTGTGCTGTCTACCTCTAAAATCCCCAAATCAACACTTCTCTTCTCACCACCAATAAAAAAAGCCCTAATTCCAGCCAGGCCTAATTCTGTGTAATTTTACTAATGCAATAGTCTCCTAACTGATTTTTCAGATTCTACTCTTTGTCCTACCCCCAAAATCCATTCTCCCTCAACAACCAGAACAACTTTTTAAAATATGTTATACTTTATATTGCGTGAACTCTCCAATAACACTTAAAACCCGGAATCTTTCCATCAGTCTTCAGAACTGGCTCCTGCCGACCTCTTCACATGTTCTCCAGCCTCTCTCCCCCTTACTTTCTAGATCCAAACCTCAGGCCCTTTCTGTGCCTCCAGGATGCTCGGCTTGTTTCCGCCTTTGGGTCTATGCATTTGTTTCTTGATCTGCCCAGAGTCCACTGCCTCCAGGTCTGCACTTGGCTGGTGACTCTGTGTCTAATGTCTCAGCTCAAATTTCCCCTCCTGGCTCACTGTCCGATTCATCCCTTGTCCCCTGAGGTGCTCCCCCCACACCACTTTTATTTATTGCACAGCTATTATCATGACTTGAACATACTGTGTACATTTCTTTGCCTTTGTGTTTATTATGTCTTGCTCCACCAGCTTTGTAAACCCCATTAAGAAAAGCGTCATGCTGCCTATATCTTCTGTATATCTATCTCCAGCACCTAATGCCTGCCAAATGGCGGTGGCCCAGTAAATGAAAGACAATCCTCCTAATACAAAGGAAAACTACAAGAAAAGTTGAATTGGACACACTTGTCAGACCACTCACCAATGTACAGGTCAGAACACCACCTTCCTCTAGCCTTCCATGCCAGTCCCCAACCCTTACCCACAAGGGTGGGTCCTCATGTAGAGTCTCTGCCTGACAGCGCCTGACCCCTTGCCTCCACTCTGGGCGCTCCAGGGCACACAGCCATCTTGCAGCCGTATATTTTTCAAAGTCCACATACTTCAGCCCAAAGTTTCAGCAAGTTTTTCCAAGATCAGCTCTGGCCCTCAACATTCATCATGACAGTTCAGCCTCTTTGAATTCTCTTCTCCTGAGAGGCACAGCAATGCCCCCCCCCCCCCTTGTTCTTAATCATTGAATGAAAGATATTAGGTCCAGGAGGGAAGCAAACATACACATTTTCCAGGGATAAGCATCAAACCTCAAACCCAATGCCATCTAAATCCACCTCAAGTAAGGAGGGCATCTTCCTAACAGCAGTAACATCTGCATAATTGTAATTGTTCATTGGTTGTAGCTTCTTCCACTACGATGGACAGCAAAGGCCACATGCCTTCAGACTATGTCCTGGGTCCTTAGTGATTGATGAGAAACAAGGCTCAGCACAGAGCAATCTGCTCCCAGTCACTGCCCCTTAACTTGTGATAGACCAGTAAAAACACATTCAAAACTGCTTTGGTTTTTTTTTACCTTTGACTCTTTGATTGAGGTCACTTCTTCAGGAGATTGTCTTCTTGCTATTTCTAGACACAGAAGGGCTGGGTATGCATCTCTCTGTCCAAGCTGGGGAGGAGGTAGCTTTCCCAGGGGGGAGTGTTTCTTCCAGTACAGGTGACTGTGCTAAACTCCAAGTGCCTTGACTGCTGGGAGGAGAGCCTAACACAGCCCCAAAAGTGACAGGGATGGTGGAAATGGGGGGTAAGAGGTGAGAGAAGGTTTCCCAGGCAGGTGACCCCCCTGGAGCCAAAGAGTGAGGGAAGTTTCTAAGGAAAGAAGAAAGACAATAGGTTCAGTCAGCATCAGTCGGGAAAATCCTGAAGACAGGTGAGACCATGAAATATCCTGAGAATCCAGAGAACTGCACACAGGAAAAGCATGGGAGGCAGAAGAAGGCAGTGACCGCAGATGTGTCTGAAAACGTACGAAAAGTCCCTATCATGGGCAGCCTAGTGACTACTAATGCTATCTGAACATTCCTCCAAAAGCAGAAACATAAGAGTGCAAGGTTGTTAAGCAGAGGAGAAAGGAGTTTGGATTCCAGGATTTCATCCCAGCGCCAGAGCTCGCTGAGGCCGTGACCTCCCCTTTTCTCTTGGTGGGCATCCTGCCAGCCTTCCCCTCCCTTGCTGCCTACACCTGAGCACTGACTCATCACCGGCACTAGGATTTCTAAGAACATCAACCCCAAACCATTACCTGAGAAACAGGTTTGTATTCTTTACGATGGAAGAGACCTAATTTAAGTTCCCAGTAGTTAAAATGAGCAAATGTTACTTATATAATGGGATTATTAATTACACCGCCTGTGTTTCAAAATGCCTTGTTTAAATAGATCTTGATATTTAGAGGGGATTTGCCGTGTCAGAGGCATCTTTCCCTTGACTTCTGTGTGACTGCTGATCCTTATCCAAAACAAATTGAGGTCTGCTGGCTAATATTTATGCCATAGGCCTGACATTTTCATTCTCAAGGTTATTAATCAGTTGCTATATACCAATTCATTCTCAAGGTTATTAATCAGTTGCATGTAAAAAATTTTTTATAAAACACCCTGTATATACTATCTACATCAGCTCCTCAAGGTCTCCAAAAATTTTGTGTTGAATCAGCACCCTTCCAGATAATGTTCCCAGAAAGCCAAGTGAAGGATGAGTCAAAGTTTGGTTGCATTAATGTCTACACTCAACACGGGATTAAAATATAGCTGTGTTGAACAAATGGGAAAAAATAGTGATAAGTGTAATTAGAATATCAACTACTGAACTTTAGAAGCCAAGTCACTCAGAGGAATGAACGTGAAACCAGGGATCAAAGACCTCCATTTGCATCCAGCTCTACTCCTGCCTGGTTTGGTATCTTGGAAAACTGCTTAACATCTGAGTTTAGCATCCTCATCTGTAAAACAGGCTGCATGAAAGTGGTTTATGTAAGGTTCCCCATCAAAACTGAAAGCAGTTATCCTGATTAGGGGGTAATGCTATTACTCTCAGCATCACCACCATTCCATTACTGGGCTTAAGAAAAGGATTATCGGAGACTAATTTTTATAGTGACTATGTTGCCATAAGCAGGAATTTGAGGGTTGGTTGTTTCGCTTTGCCTCTAGCTGGGATCCGCATTCACCCTACTATGTGTGAGTACACAGCAGAATTAGCTGATCTTTCCCAGCCTCTATTTTTTTCATGGCTAAAATGAACACAATAATATCTTCTTCCTCAAAGAGCTGTTATGTTTATGAAGAAAGTATCCCTCCAACCTGCACAGGGCTTGGAATGTGCTAATCCTTATTCTCTGCACCCTATAAAAAGCTTTGCTGGTATTTGCCACTGGAACAAAGGAGCTGTCTTCCAGAAGGGTCGACAGGATCAGGAAAGATGGCAGCATCTTCACCTCTCTGGGAAGCCTCCCTTGACCCCTCCATCTGTCCTCTGAAGTGTTGGCTCAGGACGATGAGTGTCTCTTGGGTAGGATTGTCCATGTGGCGTTGTAATCTGCTGTTTATTAGGTCATCATCTCAACTGGTGGAAAGTTCTTTAAAGAAAATGACTGCCTTTTCTTCACCATTGTCCCTTTAGGACCATCCACATTGTCTAGCACACATTCACACATGTTGTTGACAAAAGATAAAAGAAATGTGCTAAAATTTGTGTGGCTCCACGTGGATCATAAGAGATGGTCAAGATGTGTGATTGCAGCTGCCTTTGTTCAGTTCCTACTATGTATCAGACATCTTGGTAGATTCTATTTTCAGGATAGCTCCCAAAACAATGAGGAAGAATCTTCTAGTTATAATATATGAAAATCAGAATATGTGGTTCAAAAAGAGTTATTGAACCCCAAGAATTGGGCCTTGAGCTTATATACTAAAAAGTGGAACAAGGACCTCTTTGGAACGAGGGAAGGAGAATATTGTAAGCAAAAGCAGGAAAAATGCATGTGGGCCACTTCAGAAAAGGCTCTAAACACCAGTCTAAGGGATTTGGGCTGTCTTCTGTGCCTAAAGAGGGGCAACTCCAAACTCCTGGGAAAGAGGATAAGTTGGGAAATAAATTTCACACTCTTCCCGGGCACCATTCTCAAGCACAGACCTGCTTATTAAGACAGCTTACCCACAGAACTTGGAAGCTGATGATTCTCATTCCACCTGGCAGACACTGTTGGACCACCTGGAATTCAGGCTATGCCTGACACTGAAACATAAAATTAGAATTGAATAAACAAAATAAAGTAAAATAAACCATCCCCCTCCAAAAAAAGAAACCTTTCCCTACCTGGTAACACCAGCCTACTGCCTTCTTCCTTTTCTACTTCCTTCTTCCTGTCTAGAAATGTTCATGAGTTAAGTGAACCCAGGCTTTGTGAAGCTTACACAACCCAAATAATCATGCGACTGTATCACTGAAGATTTTAGTGAGTGTTGTGAAGGAAAGGTGTTGTGTACTTTGAAAGCACATAATAAGGTAATGTAATCTCTTCTCGGAAGTCAGGGACATTTTTTACTATGAGAGGGTTGCTTAAACCTCAACAATTAGTACAAACGTCATTTGTAGGTGTGTGCATGGGTGTGCTTGTGTATGAGAGAGGTGGGTCACATTCCTAGAAAGGGGTGACTGCACACATAAGTAGCCCCAGGAATGAGGAAGATGGTTCTTGAACACTTAAAGAATGAGGTCATAGAGTAGGTCCTCAAATAACATCACTTTTTGCAATGTCATTTTGTTATAACATTGAAGAGATACCTAGAAACTTAACTCTTCTTTATATCAATTAGTAGCATTGTTTTTGCTATACATTATGTGTTGCTTCCCTTAAAGTTACAAGACCTGTCACCAAGGTTATGTAAGGACTTTCTTATTCAGCATTCAGTGAGGACTTACTGTGTGCCAAGACGTTCAGGCAATAATAACAACGCAAAGTCTCTGGTCTTAAAAAATGTATCATAATAATAACAATTAACAATCAATAAGAGACAATTAAGATGAAACAAAGTCATATAAAATAATAGCAAACAGTTTGACTTACTGGGTACTCACCACATGGCAGATAGTGTGTAGTTCAACCCTCATAATAGCTATGGAAGAAATTCTATTTCTAATCCTAACATCATAGATGAGAACACCAGGCTTCAAGATATAAAATATATCGTCCATGTTGGCATGGATAGTAAATGGTGAGTGAGTATTAGATTCCATCATAGAAATACTTCAGTTCAAAGCTGTTATCAAAAGCATGGACATATATTTCTTCAATAAGTACTTATAGTCTATTATGCGCCAAGCATACTGGTTTTAAACATTGACCTCAAGAAGCTTATATTCTAGATTCTAGTGGAGGAGACACACAATGAGCCATAACATACTATGTTTATTTTAATCAGCTTTAGGTACAATTTAAATACAATAAACTACAGCAATATTAAGTTTAAAATTAGATGAATTTTGTCAAATTAACACAGTCATGTAACCACCACTATGCTCAAAATTTAGAACATTTCCATTGCTCCAGAACACAAGCTGTAAGATACAAAACAAAATAAAGCCTCATGTCCCTTTGCAGTCGGTCCCCTGCTCCACCCACAGCCACTAATACTTGGTGGCCTGCTTTTTGTCACCATAGCTTTGCCTTCTTTTGTAATTAATTTCATATAAACAGTATTACACAATATGCAGTCATTTGTTTCTAGATTCTTTAAAACATTTGCATAACATTTTGAGATTTATGTATGTCGTTTCCTGTATCACTAATACCTTCCTTTTCGCTGAGTAGTAACTGATTGAATACATATAGCGCAATTTGTTTCTCTGTCCCCCGGGTAGTGAACATGGGGTTGTGTCCAGTGCTTAGTTATGATGAATAGAGTTCATGCCCCAGAGAATAAACTGGAGAATGAATGAAAGGAGGGTGAGGCTCCCCATGGTGCACACGCAGGAGAACAATTCCAGCCTCGCTTGTGAGAGTGAGACACCTGTCGTTTTCCAAGAACTGTGGAAAATAATTATTGGATAGTTACATCTTGGAAAGCATTGTTTTAAGTGTTTTTTGAATATGAATGCATTTATTACTCACACCATGCCTCTGAGTGGAGAAGTCCTGTTATTATTCCCATTTTACAGGTGAGGGCACAGAGGCAAAGAGCAGGGTAATAACCCGCCTAAAAACACAAAGC
>PVKM010014048.1:0-29505 GCA_004027735.1 Carollia perspicillata
AAAAAAGGAAACTTTCCATTTGGTTTGTGAAATTTCAGACAGTGCCTGGATATTGAAAGGGAGATTGCCTTTCGACCCTGAAACTATGAGCTTGCATAATGGTGAAAGGTCAAAGCTGGAGGTGCAGCCTCGTAGTCACCTGCTCTCAGGTAACAGGGAAGATGTGAAACAACACCTATGCTTAAACATGCCATCCTTCACCCCAGAGAACATTTACAAGATCAACTTCAACTCAGTGAATCATCAGAAAGCTAGATAAATTGCCTCAGTGAGAAAACCCATGAAAGCCAGTGAAAAATGGCAAGACAAAACATATTTTCTCTCCTTAAACATGGCCTCCAAGACCTTCATGTCTAAGATTCCATGTGAGGTTATGAAGATCTGTTCAAACAACATGACTTCACCCTTGCTAATTACTTGTTGACCCTTAGGACCAAAGCAGTTCAACTATTTTGGCTGCTACTGAACAATGCCACTGGTTTCTCATTTGGGGGGAGACTATAGTTGCCCCCCCACCTACCCACAGCCATCTGCACGCTATCCTGTGTTCAGGGCTGGCTGGCTTCATGGGCATGGGGCCTTTGCAGTGACACAGAGCCCAGTGGTTAGAAGGGCCCTACACTTGGTTTAATGCTCTGCTATCACTGCCTTGAAACTCTTTATAACTTTTTTAAGATTTAAGTTTATTTATTTTTAGAGGGGAAGGGAAGGAGAGAGGGAGAGAAATATCAGTGTATGGTTGCCTCTCATGCATCTGGGAACTGGCCTGCAACCCAGGCATGTGCCCTGACTGGGATGTGCCCTGAGTGGGAATTGAACCGCAATCCTTTGGTTCGCAGGCCAGCGCTCAATCCACTGAGCTACACCAGCCAGGGCTCTTCATAACTTTTTAACAAGGGACCTTGCATTTTCATTTTTTACTGCATTCTCACAAAGGATATAGCCAATCCTGCCTGTGTTATTCTAACATAAAAGCTACCTATCACAGACTACTGCTAAACTAATCAACTTCATTCTTGGTCACTGGATTAACTTTGCTTTTATATATCTGATAAAGTGAGGCAGGGCTCAAATTCGTCCATGCTCCATACACCTATCATTGCTATGAAAGCTCTTAACATGGAAGGGGTGTGAGCCCATGTTACAGTTGAGGAAGCCAAGGCCATAGGAGCACTTACAAGAACTGACACATTGCTATCTGTCCGTGCAAATCGTGTGCTCAGAGCTATGCTCCCACTAGTGGGACCACTTAAAAATTCACTTCCTAAAGTCAGTAGAAAGGCAAAGTGGAAATCAATGGTGTGCACACTTTGATACAAATGCTGTTAAACACATACAACTCACACCACGTCAGTGGATCTTAGTTTGGCTCCATTCCTGAGAAGTTTATATGGAAGAGCTGAAGCACACTGACAGAGCTTCAGTGAATGACGAGGCTCTGGGATGCAATTTTTACTACAAAACCAGGCCTTCTTTCTCATGGGTTACACATATAAAATTCTAACTTATGTCAGGGAAATATGACTATTTAGTCATAATAGTTTTACCCTAACTCTTCAAGAATGTATATAAAAATAACAAAATTAATGTACACAATAAAATGTCCTCTTGTATTTGAATCTCCAGCCCCAGAAAGAGTACCTTGAAATAAAATTGAAGCAATTCTTAGTAGTTTCAATGAGGTAAATATGTTTTCATGGGACCAAGAAAAATAATGCTTCTCCTTAAAATAATCTGAAAATGCATTTTCAGTGTTAATTAAGGGTTCTCTTGAACTAGAGATCAATAATATCTTATAGTTACCTAGAATATTTTTTAAAGTTTTTTATTTGAAGCATCTTCATAGAAGTACTGTAAAATCAAACAAAATTATGTTATTGAAATATTTTTTGTTCTTTCAAAAGAAAAAGTTACACTATTAATGGAAAACAATATAAAAAGACAAATTTATGAGACTTTTAGGATCAACTTGATCAATTTTATATTATAGAAAAGTAAGGCAAAAGAAAATTAAATGCTTCATCCTCAATCAATTAAAGAGTTTGTTTTCAAAAGTTAATGGTTAAATCCTCAATTAAGATTCAGGAAATCTGACATTTGTTCTCAGTTCCCAGCACACCTTAGATGTGAACCAATCACTGCTCCTCAGTTACCTCAGCAGTAACCAGGGATAATCCCTGTCACCCAGACAGGCATATTTATGAAGATCAGGGAGATGACAGGTGAGACTGAGTTCGGATCTAAAGCAGGGTCAGTTTCCCTCTCTCATCCACCCTGTACTGTAAGTTATTTAAGGGAACTATAATGGAGGCTTTAAGACATCAAGGGATGGAGATGAGTCAATGGCGTTTTAAATTTAAAATACAATGATAAACAATATCCACAAATTGCACCAATAGCTTTCAGCCCTCAGCCTGAAGAGGGGATCTTTCGATGCCTAAGCAGCCCTGACCCAGAGCTGGCTTTGTTTTCTCTGAAATTGGGGGCCAAGGACAGGTGCAGGTACCTGCCCCTGTGAAGAGCATCTATCCTGACCCCCTTTGTTATCTTCTCTGAAAGCAGAGCTGGGGGCCCTTCAAGACACAGCTCTGTATTAGACCCATCTGCTCCCCGAAAGAGACCATTAAAGAAGGTACCTGGAGGCTTCCAGGAATTTCCTGAGGACCTCCACGTCACTGAGTCTGATCAGGGGAAAACACACCGAGTGTGCCAGTCACTGCTGAAGGCACAAAATATTTTCAGGCACTGAATGAAGCCGAAGCCTGAAAACCGTGTCCCTTTGAAAATACCTAACTCCTAACATACCCTGGGAGACCCTGTCTGCAGGGGCAGGGATGGGGACAGCTATCCCCTTCTGAGATCTCCCTACCCCAACACCACGGCACCTATTCGTCGCAGTGTGAAATCTCGTCAGCAGAGCAGAGGAAGGTGCACAGGAGGCAGAGAGCAGGGGAGAACCAGCCAGCGATTTCATAAGCTCCTCTCTGCTAATGTCAAGGCCGTGAAATGGAGTTAAAGCCCCCAGGGGAAAACCTTAGTGCCATTTCTCCACAATCGCAGTCTCCCATTTCCATGTAAAATACTCCAGGCCTCCAGAAACAAGAACTGAGTAACCATACTTGGGTCTCTCTGTCCTGTTGCCCAGACAGGGAAATATAAGCATATGGGAAATTGTGTATCCCTCTGCTACTAGGAAAAGCAAGACCTTTAGTGACAGCTTTTGCTCCACAAGTCCTTCCAATGATCTTTCATCTTGGGTCTTTTTGTCCGAGCAACTATTTTCTATCTTAACACCAAACAAAATACTAGCTAGTGACTAGCACTTATCAGACAGACACACACCTGCATTCCCTACCCTCTTTCCCTGTTTTATTCTTTCCATAGCATTTCCTCATACTTTACCATATTATACAATTTTATTCATTGTCTCTCTCCACAGTCCCACCAGAACGTCCTCCTACCCTGAGAACGGAGATTTTGTTGTGTTGGCAGTCTATCCATCGACCAAAGACTGAAGACTTTCACATTCAGGGTGTCAAACTCATTTTCAGCAGGGGCCACCTCAGCCTCCAGGTTGCCTCCAAAGGGCCGAATGTGACTGTAGGACTGTATAAATGGAACTGCTCCTAACAGTTAAGCGAGAGCTCAGCACTGCTGCCGGGTAGAAACAAGGTGCCGGCCGGATAAAACAAGGTGGAGGGCTGGATTCGGCCCGTGGGCCTTGCGTTTCCCACGTGTGTTGTAGGTAATTAAAGGTAAATACCCCTTCCTATTATGGACTGAATGACTTGGCTGCATTAAGCACTTGGCTGAGATAAACTGGACCCCTTCATTTTTTCCTGCAGGACCTGGCAAGATGAATATTTGTTACATAAAAAGAGTGACCCCTTCCCCACCTGTAAACAGCGAGACAGCATGGGTCTCCTGTCCCTAGGGGTGACGTAGTCTAGCCAGTTTATTAACACATCGGCCCTGCCCGAGGCTGGTCTTTCTGCTGTACCCAGAAAAAGAGGCAAAGCAAATTCGCCCTTGGAGTGAGGACGAGACGGGGACGGGACAGAGTGGAGAAGCTGCGCAACTGCGCCTCCGAAGGTTTCAGGTACTGGGGGACGTTCATCGGCCAAAGTTATAAACCCCTCCCTGGGCCGGCGTCAGCAATTCCAGTCCGTCGAGTGGGTCTGGACGTCCTTCCCTGGACGAGCCTCCTTTCTCTGCAGCTCCTCTAGGTTTATCTTCTGCATCGAAGCTTATCATGAACTCGGCCAAAATGGCCTTTTGCTCAGGGCTGCAGATTCACCAAGGGCTTCCAATACCGACTCTTGACAAGAGCTCCACGTCAGATCGTACACCCTCTTGGCGCAGAGACACACTGACAGCTCTGACAGATGTTTTCCACAAAACCTTAAACATGTTTCCCATTTCTGGGCCACCGCAACTCCAACATACTAGGAATCAAATTTTACAATAATTCTATAATCACCTCGTGAGTAGTAAGTCACATTGCACTGCATTTTTGTGTTAATTGTTTTGTCGTTGTTAAATTTGAATTTAAAATACACCCCATTTTGGCCCTGGTTGGCAGTTCCGTCAGTTAGAGCATCCTCTCAATACGCCAAGGCTGCAGGTTCAACCCTCGGTCAGGGCACATACAGGAAACGACCAATGAATGCATTAATGACAAATCAATGTTTCTCTCTGTCACTCTCTCTCTCTCACATCAATAGATATAAAAAATAAAATACACCCCATGTTTTTTGTCCTGTTTCACACAGTCTTTAATAGACCTCAAAAGCATGGAAGTGGCCCAGATCTCTCCCAGCCTCCATCAGACTCCAGGCCCTCTCACCTACTGGCCCTGCAGCCGCCTCCTACTTCCAGCCCCAGTGCCGGCTGCTGCGGGACAGTGGCTGTAGCTGCCTCATATCGTTACCAACCACGTGCTTGTTCCATGATGCTGTACTTTGCCATTGTCATGGCAGTGGAGAGTTAAGTCTGGTGAAATTTATGGCTTTTTCTTTCCAGACAGAGCACACAAACACCTCTGTGTACACATAAACTAGGAAATATGCATGCAATATATAAGAAAAACTTAGCCTGTTTCATGCCAGTTACTATGGTCTGTGAAGGTAAAAAGATTTTTTCCAAATGTATTCCTCAGCCAAGTCGCACTCTTCTGAGGAAAAAATTAAAAGTATGCTAATGATCTAGTTTTGTCCTTTTTGTCATTTAATCAGTAAAACTGAAATACTGGCCGAGTGTAATTAAGTGAAGATGACATTGTGGGCCCTGAACTGACACGGCCATTGATCTGCACGTTACATTACCGCCATCTGCTGGTCATAACGGTGACTTCTAAACAGTGACTTCGTTCTTCTCCCCTTGCCGGGTCCTTTGTAAATTACGTGACCTCCGACGCTCACACCACTAATCTCGACTCGGCATCCGTGGTGTCCGACACGCGTAGTACTTCCTAAATTGGGCCCTCGGCACACTAGTGCTGACAAGAGTGGCCTGAAAAGGGGGGAGCTGGGTGGTTGAACAAATTTGGGGAAAGCTCCTGAAGAGTCACAATTCATCCCAGCAGATTTAAGGCTCTAAGAGTCCCTCAAGAGAAAAAGCAAAAAAAGGTGTTGTAGAACCCGGTGTTTTCTAAACTTGTTTCATCGTGGAACTGCTTTTCATGCAGAAGACCTATGGATATGTTCAAAGGCAGCAGCATCTGGTGTTCTGGTGCTTCAGGTAAGAGGGCACTGAGCCTATTCCAAAAGCACACAGCTGCACATGTTTCATTATATCAAATGCCTGCAAGCAAGCTAGACGATTTTACAACATGATTTTTGTCTATAAAGAATTTGTCACCAGATTGACATGGGTGCTATATCACCTCCAGAAAAACAGGAGGGCAAAGTACACTGTTGTCACAATCGCTTGATAGCAAAGTTGTTTCAGAAAATGAAAAATCATCCCCTCACTAGGCCTCAGTAACAAGTTTCCGGCATTGCTTTTTGAACTCTTCCACAAAAATATACCTATTAGCAAAGATGTACAAAGTCTTATGCAAGAAATAGTGACATGTTTGTGGAATGTCCAGGGCTATTCACTGCAGCAGCATTTTACACAACAAACAATTAAAAAGAATCCTGTGCAAATCAACAGGAAAGGAGATAAATTATACCACGGCCATACAAAGGAATATACTATACGGCTGTAAAACCAAGAATGGGGACAATCTCTCTATACTAACGTGAAGAGACCTTCAAGATATTTTGGTACACGAAAAAAAATGCATGGCCCGGCTGGTGTGGTTCAGTCGGTTGGAGCACCATCCAGTGAACCAAAAGTTGGCAGACCTGATTCCCAGTCAGGGCTCATAGCCCCGTCATGGGTTCGGTCCCCAGGTGGGGCATGCACAGGAGGCAACCAATCGATGTTTCTCTCTCTTTCTCTCTGGAATCAATACATATGTATATATTTTTTAAAGCATGAAACAGAAATATGTAATATGCTAGTTTTTATCAGAAGGGGAAAAATAAGAATTTATATTACAGAGTTGCTTTCAACTCTGGAAGGATCCATAGGACACTGTTCAAAGTGGTTACCTTCTGGGAAAGCAGACGGGAACTAAGAAAAAAGAGGACAAGAATGAGAAGAGACTTTTAACAGTATACTCTTTATATTTTTTAAGTCATATAATGTGTAACTTATTAAAACCATATTAAAAATTCAAAAATCATGCAAAATATATGTTCTACTCAAGAAATACTTACATTTATCCTCATATTTTTAAAAATTACCCATTTTTACAATAGTAAAACTACATCCATGTTTAAACTCCTGCTTGATGGGTCATCTGGGATGTCACACGTTGCTCCAGTGTGAAAGTTATGGGTTTGGGCCATTTAAAACTTATTTAAGCATTTAGCCTTCATTCCATTTGGAGAACCAACACCAGCACACAAAAAATCTGGAACTCTACTGAAAAAATGTCTGCTCAACAGTTGGGATTTTTATCTGCAGACTGGGATTTTTCTTTTTTTTTAAATATTTTTAAAAAGATTTTATTGACTTATCTTTAGAGGAGAAGGGAAGGAGAGAGGGAGAGAAATATCAGTGTATGGTTGCCTCTCATGGGTCCCCTGCTGGGAACTGGCCTGCAACCCAGGCATGTGCCCTGACTGGGAATCGAACCACAATCTTTTGGTGTGCAGGCCTGTGCTCAATCCACTGAGCTACACCAGCCAGGGCTGCAGACTGGGATTTTTCAAACATGGCAAGGTGAACCCCAGTGTCTTAGACCTCGCATCCTCAAAATCAGTACACACTTTCTTTTGGAGGCTGACCACACAGAAAGTTCCACAACACTGAAATGGCAGCCCAGAGTGGGAAGTGTCAGAGACTTGGGCCCCCTCTTCAATGCCAGAGTGTCCCGGGATAAGCCAAAGCCTAAAAGCAAACCAAACCTCTGCTTTACAGCCCAAAGTAAATGGAATTTCAAACTCTGCAACTACATCTAACACATTTTTAAAAACTTGGTGTGTGTGTGTGTGTGTGTGTGTGTGTGTGTGTGTGTGTCGAGCTGGCTTAAGACAACCGATTTCCCATTCTATTTCCTAAATTAAAAAAAATAATTAGGCTTCTTTTGGGTATACTTTCACAGCATTTTCATCCAAATCATTTCATATAATATATGTGAGAAACATGACTTTTCTTGCTATGAAAGCTATGGTCTAATAAATAAATAAAATACAACTCAGACATTGATGGATCAAGCAAATGCAATATGACAGGCTGCAATACGGGTGTAAATGCAGTATGAGTGTCCTATAGGTTCCCTGCATCTTATCCCAGAGAAGATACTCTTAAGGACAAGTTTTGTATCCTTGTTTACCTCCCAAGAGTGGTTTAATAAACCAGAAGTGTCGTAAGTGTCTCCTAAACTCTCTAACTGTCATTTTATTTCTAGGCATAACTAAGGCCAGAATTAAAAAGACAAACAGCGTGAATAGATGAGCCGATGCAGCAGGAGCTGCGGGGAGCCATTTGCGCGGCTTTCATCAGCTCCGACTCCCTTTCAGAGGACTGTTCTCTTCGGAACCCCCTCAGAGAAACAAACGGGCAGTGGGGACGGCGCGGACTTAACTCCCTGCTGCAGTCTCCTGACGGTCTGTTGGATATTCATAAGTGGCAGAACGATTCTACCTTTAGGTTTTATTGCAGTTGTAATAATGAGCTATGAATAATTGATCACTGGGTAATAAATTATTCAGGTGGGCACACAGTTTCCAAGGAATCCTGGAGTGAGTCTAGCTAATGGCATAATATAAGCCAGAGGCCACCTCTGAGGAGACACCCCACAATCACCCCACGCTGCAGAGGCGTGGGTAGTTAGTGCCTCTCAGCGTGGGTTTTTCCATGAGAGGCCATATTAATGCCCTTTGATACTGTATAAAGTAGAAGTCCCCACAGGGTACTCTAGTGTCTGTCTAAGTATGGTTATGAAATACTGAGCCCTGACTTCGTCCATTGGACCAGGGTATTTGTGATCATCTGAGTACAGCCTTCTGCTGAAAGTGGTGTTAGACTGCAAAAGTGTAAAATCGAGAATGTGCGTGCATACATACACGCAAACACATATACATGCGTTTGTGTGTATACATGCTTATATATGTATATGGTTTGTGTGTATATAGCTACACACACAGTCTCTATGATTATACAGAACTAGCAAAATAATGCTGAAATAAGCTTTGTCTAGAAGAAATTATCTTCTATTCTCACTTTTCAAAACCTTTGACTATGATTTACCCCTTATGAGCTCAAAACTCAACTTCTTTAATTCTCTTTTACATATTTTTTATTGTTGCTCAAGTAGAGTCGTGTCCATTTTCCTGCCACCACTTTCCCCTGCCCCGCCCTCCCCTCCATCCTTCCCCACTTTGGCTCTGCCCATGGGTCCTTCATACATGTTCCTTCCCCTTCTTTCCCCTGTTATCCTCCTACCCCCTCCCTCTTAGCTACTGTCAGTTTGTTCTTTATTCCAATGTCTCTGGTTATATTTTGCTTGCTTGTTTGTTTTGTTCATTAGGTTCCACTTATAGGTGAGATCATATGGTATTTGTCTTTCACCACCTGGCTTATTTCACTTAGCATAATGCTCTCCGGTTCCATCCATGCTGTTGGGAAGGGTAGGAGCTCATTCTTTCTTTCTTCTGCGTAGTATTCCATTGTGTACATGTACCACAGTTCTTAGATTCACTCAACTTCTTTAAAGATAGTAAGGGTCACCTAAATTCAGCTTCACATGTGTCAAGCCCCAACCATATTGAACACGCAAACGCTTCCCTACTTAAAGTAATGTTCAACAGCCTTACAAATCCCATCCCTCATTGATCCTTCTTGTCATTTTCATTTCTAAAACCGTTATGAAAAGAATAGAAACTGCTCCTTAGAGCTCAACAGCCATCGTACTGACAGAGCTTTGAAAGAGCACCTGGATTAAAAGCAGCACATCACGAACAGCAAACGCAGAAAGCAGACGGGCCGGCCTTGCCTGCAACCCACGGTGCGTGCATCTGTGCAGAGCCCATGAGATGAAAGGCAGGGGAGGAAGCGGGGAAGGGCTGTCAGGCGCCAGGTCTTCCTCAGATCTCCCCTGGGGGAGGGCCAGTCGAGCTGCTTGGTTTTTCAGGGGGGGTTCCAAATTCAAACTAATAGGAAATTAGAAACATCCATCAAACTGTGATTAAAATGCTGAGTGCCTGTCACATACGGGAGAAGTTGAGGAAACTGACACCCCAACACACTCTACGCAGAGCGTCAGTAGTCCACATTCTCCACTCTTGGAAACCCAGACCACGTGGCCGGAGTATCAGCACACGCTGGGACCTTCTTTCCTCACTTGCTCCCTAAAAGTCATAGAAAACAAAGCCCAGCATTTTTCTCTGAACCAAAAACAAGACTGGCCTGAACCCAAAGACTGAAAGCAACATGGAGCTTAAACTATACAGTTTCACAACCATTGTCACTAGCAACTGCAACATCGACCAGTTTGACAACCTTAGAGGTTTTCATTTCCCACGGCCCAGGGTTTGCATTTTCCAAACACGTTTATGACGGTATAACTGACAGACAACACATTGCACACATGTAAAGTGCACAATTTGATAAATTTTGACATGGATATGCCCATGAGACCATCTCCACAAGCATGATACTGAGCGTGTTCGTCACCCCCAGAAGCTTCCTCTTGCCCGGGGTCTGCTTTTTCAATGACTAAAACTCCGGGTGGGCTCTTCACACGACGACTGACGGCAGTGCTGTACTAATAAGAACGTCCCGTAGCAAGTGAGAGACTCCACAACTGCCGTCCAGACTTACGAGCGTCAGGTAATGGGGGCTATGAGAGCAGCTGAGAAATCGTTAAGTGATGTGTTCGTGTTAAACGACGGACCGAATATTTAATTTCACAACATTTTAAAGCAATAAAGTCATATAATATTAACTGCTTATTTTTAATCCCACATAAAACTATTTACACAATGCACAATTAGTGTAGTACACAAGCTACTTTTAGAACTCTTTGGTATCAACTATGTCTACTTCCCATATAAATACTTATAAATTTACAAATTGCTAGTTCCAAAACTAAGCTTAGGAATAATTAACCAAGAAATTGATAGTAACATAAGGGCTGGTTTTCTCCGTTGTTGACTTTTAAGTCACGTGCATCACTGTTAGTTCACTATTCAGACATTCATGTCATGGCAACTAAACTTTTTTTTTCCCCAGGAAAATAAGCCCAAGGGTCAAATACTGAGCCAGAAGTTGGTTTTAGTGTTAGAGTTTTCACCTTCTTGTTTATTTCACATTTAAGCTATAGATGTATCTCATTCCAAGTTATTTAAGGATAGATGATATCAGGACTCAAATTTCCAGTTCAAAATAGTTATAAAGGTGGGTTCTAACCAAAAATTGCCCATACCTACTCCTGGGTCAAAGCATAAGTCAATCAAAGAACCAGATCCTTTCAGAAGGTGAAGGACAGAGAAAAAAAGAAGCTCCCCTCAGCTGATCATGCTGGAGTAAATGGCAGTACAGAAGAACCCCCTCCCTGCTGCGTGCCTGGCGGAGTGCTGGGCCGTTTGACCGCCAAAAACTTTTGGAGGTAGAAGTCCCTCAGGAAGGCTGCTTGAATAGAACCAAGAACGAGAAGGATTCATTACAGATTATACTTGAGAGTGTCATGCTTACTTTGGGGTCAGGGCACTAAAGTTAGCCCCCACAAAATATTCTGACACCAATCATTAAAAACCCTGAATTTGGTTACTGATGTCCCTCTGCAAGCTATTAAAAATCGGCTCAGTCTTTGCTATAATACATCTCACCAAAAGAATCTGTTTTTCGGGGGGGTGGAGGGGAAGGACTTTAAGTATACTATACCCATAAGCTTTTGTTCTTATACATTATACACTCATCCTTAAACTGTCTTATTTACTGAATAAATGAGAGAAAATAACATTTAAAAGAACAGGGTGACATAAATCTTGTGTTTTTAAATTTTGGGGTAGTCAGTAATGACAAGGTAGAGACCAGTCTATCCAATTACACTTTTAAATTATTATTTACTAAAATTGTTTGGATATCACCCCGTATCTCATACATCTACATGAAGAATTATATTCCTTATTTCCTGGGGGTATTCAGTGTTAGCAAAACCATTAGGTTTCCCACTGACACAGCCACCAGAACAATACATCAGAACACCAGAGTGGGGTAAGCAAAGGGTTTAAACAGCTAGTCTCAAAATCTAATAAATATATCATAGTAATTTATCTAACTCTCTTCCTGTCAACAATCCATCTCCTTTAAATAAATCACTGTTGTTTTCTTTCAAACAACAGTAATGTTTTTAGAGCATTAAAAAAAAAAAAGAGGGCTTTTTTTTCATGCTGTTGACGGCTTTCTAAATGCTTCTCGGTGATTCAGTCTTCAAAGCCGGCTTTTTGGGCACCCTGCCCGAGCCACAATGAAACTGAGGATCCTACAAGTTCCAAAATATTTTATTTATTAGTTATCTCTCCTCTGTAAATATTAAAAGCCAGATAAAAAAAGCTCATAGTTTCTTTTATGCTAATACATGCAGCAAAGCAGCCTCAGGAAAATGTAAATTATTTACTCCAGAATATCAACTTTATTACCATGATTGAGACAAGTCAAAGTGACTGTGCACCCTTGCGTCTTCTTCTTCTTCCCTTCCATCTCCCAGGATCCCAGAGGCTTAACTCCATCAGAGACAGACAGATGGCAAAGCCACAGGTTCAAATCCACCCTTTTCGGATTTACCTAGGAGGAGCCTAAGCACAGGATCCTCTAGAACACAAACTATTTTAAAAGAGACTTTAACATTCTTTCAAATCAAAATCCCTCTTAAAAGACTGAAGATTTTTAAGGGAAAAAGACCTGATCACTACAAGGAAAAACAGAAGAAAACTCTTCTGTAAAACAGCAACATGGAAAGAAATCATTCATTTCCTCCAAACTGCTTTTATAACAGTCTGCCATGTAAACCACTGAATCTTATTGAATTAACTCAGCCCACTCAGTAGCCTGACTTCCCCTTCACAGACACCCACTGGAGAGAACTCCTGGTCATGATACAGAAATAATAGCTTTAATAAGCATATACGGACTGGGCTCGAGGTTGAACTGATTACATCTACCGATGTTTTGTTTACAACACAAAACTGAAAGTAAGGATATGTTAAAATGATAGCGTGAACCAGACAGAAAATCCGCACTAGGTGTTAGTCGGTGCAGCGTACAAACACTAACTTGGCTGAAGGCTGTCCGCGACTAACTAGAAATTACTGTCACTTTCTGAGTCAGTGAAAGCTTGTTTCAGGTATAAAATCTTTGCATTCTAGTAGGAGCTATTACTCCGTTTTAATTGTTTGACAGACCACTATAAACAATTTATTAATTCTCTAAGAAGAAATAATGCCCTTTTTTTATAAATAGTGAAAACTTACACACGAACGGAGGCTTTTTAGTTCATTCTTTACAATATGAAAACCAATTTCTCCACTTCTTAGTGTGTCAGAAATAAATGTACAATGGACGAAGTCCTATTTTTCTAATTACGACTGAGTATCTCAGCAAATGTGGCCATAATTCATAACTGGCCTAAATATGCTTCAAGTGAATGACACAGAATACCCACTACTTCTCAGTGATTGACGCTTGTTTTTCATTATTTTTCCACAGTTATACCATTGACGGATAGACTACGCTGGAATAATCATGTCAAATTTCTGAGGATACTAACGGGCACAATAGTTTTTTTAGGGTACCATCGTGCAGATATTCTCAAACCTAGCTGCACATTTCAATTACCCAGAAGCCCTCAAAAATCCAGATGCCTGGGGGTTACCCAATGAAGTCAAAATGTATTAGAGTATAAAACTCAAAACACTTGTATTTTAAAATACTGTGAGTGCACTGTTCAACCAACCTGGAGAACCACCTGGCTCCTAGGAGAGCAGGTGACCAACAAATGGTGACTAGTACTTGAAAGAATATGTGGGGTTTTTTTAAACTTTATTTTGTAGGTTTAAAAAAAATTTTGTGCATGGCACAAAATTCCAAATGCGCAAAAAGTTTAAATGAATACTAAGTCTCCTCTCCTCATCCTCTAGCTCTCGGACAACCACTGCGACCAAGGCTGTATGTTTCCTTAGGAGACAAAATGAGTATTTGTCAGTGCACACAGAAAAGACAGAAGTTGGGTGGCAGGGTTACAGGTTACCTTCCCCCTCTGTGCACACCTGCACTGTCTGTAACATGCATGAGTATTACTCTCAGTGTTGGGAGAGGAGGTACTCGAGGGACAGCTGCATGTGTATACATCCGGAGCTATTCGGGAGACACGTACTGGGTCTGAGGGTTCCCCCCAAAATGGTCACTTAGAATATGTTCTCTGTCAAGAGGAAGGGAACTTTTATCTGGCTTAAGCAAATAATTGTCTACTTATTTCACCTGCTTTCTTTTGGTTATACTCTCACTTCTGATCACATATTCCCCTTCTTTAGAACTGGCACCAGAAAATGCTGGGAGGGTAGATGAAAGGAGATACTATTCGAGGCCCTGAATTAAGTGGCATCATGAGTTATAGATTTACCTTGTCTGGATTTAGTTAACACAGACCCCTCACCAAGACTGACCATCTCTAAGTATATTAAGACAAAAAGCTGAGAATCGAACCCTAGTGTGGTGGCTGAACCACGGTTCTGTCCTTCAGAGGCGCTGACCCCCTCGGCCCCATCCTGTTGGTCGTTATACAGCAACACAGCACTTTGGCCTTGGGCTGTGAGTCTGAGAGGCTCTCAGAAGAGACTGGGAGAAGGAGAGCTACTCAGCTTCACAACGAGGAACCCAGATTGTTGCCAGTTTTTAAACTGTTATCACCCCTTTACGGCTTTTCCCTTCCCTTACTCTTAACACCTGAGACCGCTCCTCTCGGCTGTGTGAGTGTGAGTAGCCGCAACCCTTAGCCCCCCTCCTCCATGTTGTCTCCGTGGCTGGGTGGAAAGCCTGCTTGTCGGGACTTGAGAAAACCGACTCGAACACAGGCCTGAGAGCTCCTTCAGGAGGCCTGGGCTCAGTGCCAGCGCTGTGGACGTTGCTCTGACGACTTGGTGGCCTTCCCTATTTGCCTCCTCGTCCTCATCTCGTGCTAGACGTTTGCTACTGGGAAGAAGTGCCACGTGGAGGGAGAAGGTATTTCCATGTTAACCATGCTGACCATGTTTCGGCAAAGGCCAGTGTGTAGTAGGCACGCAGTTCAGAGGAGAAATATGTGGGTATTTACTTACAGGGAAAGGAGCAAGGGGAAAAATATAAAAGTTCTTAGACAGCACACAGAAGCTAGTCAGCCAGTAGGATAATGATCACATGTAGCTGGAAAGGGAGCTGGGCAGCGACTGCTCCAAACTCTCTGAGATCAGCCGGCCACACAGCTGTTCAGGCATCGCACTGTTGGATCATTGGTTTTTGAATATTAATTCTGTCTCTTCCAGGATGGAAGCTCCTGAGAGCCAAACCGTACTTCCTACTGCTTCAGTTTCCTCCCTGAAGCTCAGTCCAAGGCTAAGGTTTAATGCATAAACTGTACGAAACTCAAAAAGCAAAAGGTGACAGCAGAAAATCACCTCCTCAAAATAATGTCACTGGGTCTTAATTGTGATGAAAATTTAAAAAACAGTATCATTAGCATTCCATGTTGATAAGGTGAATGTTGAAACTCACTGCAGCTGTAGCCATGATTAGTCATGTATTTTATCCCTCATAAGTGATCACGCACAAGTCGAATCATGTATTTTAGGGTAAAGTTACTTCCCTAACATCCTCTTCTAAATTACATGTAGAATGCTAAGGGCCAAAATAACTTCTTGGCTCATCAGAATCTTACAGGTCTGATGAGAAAAGGGAAATTAAGTTAAAAAAGTAAATTTTGACAGACTAACAAAAACATAACATTATGAACTAGAATTAGAACAATCTTCAGGGACCAGTTAACATCCTCACACCCATTATGCCAGAGTTTCTATAATTATGAAAGAAAATATCCCCAAATATTGTTTTATGAATTCCATGATGGAGACTATAACCAAGGAAAAAACTCTATCTCATTCACTGCTCATTTTAAGTTTAATTTTATACTGCTATAACTAAAAAAGAAATTCCAGATATTTATGCCAAAAAGAAAGTTCTCTTCAAATATAAATTAATCAAATGCAATGCCTGTAGTACTTTTTAAATTTTTAATACCATAGCTAATGCAGAAAGTCAATAAAAAATGTAAAGGAATGTGGTATTTACCTTGTAATTAAAATTCACAGTATATGAAAAATGTCAGTGGTAGAGTGGTGCCCCCAAGTGGCACAATGATAAATTGCAATGTGCTGATGGAAAAGTTAGAAACCCTGTATATTCTGTCTCGTTTTCTTTGATTAATCTAAAAGTGCATATTATATTTCACAGGGGCTCACAATTACTGTCCTGCAGACCAGCTGGGACTCATGGTCTCCCTTGGTCACCCTTTTCATAAGAAATACCAACGGATAATCTGGTGTGTAAAAATACCACTTTCCTTATTATCTCAAAGGTTAGGGGTATTTCTGCAAAACGACAAAGAGAGTGTCAGATTTACTTCAATTTCCTCCGGGAACAGCATTCAAAACATTATAGAAAATACTTTTAAAGAATTAAATTCTTATCCATCTCTAACATTACCCAGTTCCCAGTGTCCACAGTCTACTGTGTAGAGCAGAACTGAAAACCTTACCCAACCAAACTGCTTAGAGCAGGGTGGTGCTAACTATGTGCTCTGTGCACAAACCGAGGGTTCAGCTGGCGACGCCCTGGGGAAAGAATCTATAAAAAATACGAGTTCAGTGTCCCTCTCTCCATACAGGTATTAAATATCACTGATGGGGGGACTCCAATGTTGGAAAAATCTTAGTTTCAGGTAATAGCTAACAAGCTTAGTAATCAATGCATGTAAAAAGCGATTGTTCCAGGGACTGAAGATTTGACCCACCCCGCTGACTCCAGGAGACCATAAGCAGTTCCACCGTGGTGCCCCAGGGGGACTGATGCAGCCCGAGCCACTGTGCTCCAGGGTGAGCCACCCAGGCCCAGGACACAGATAAAGACCACAGCCCAGGGCGAGAAGGCTGCTTTTTATTTTTAATCCAATTAAATTTTCCCAGAATTCCAGACCCCTTACTTACACTTTGTTCTCCTTATAAAAAGGACCATTTTAAAATGGAATTTAAGACAACAGTCTGTTAGGGTAGAAGCCCACCATCTTCTCAGATCACTGACTATCTGGATAAAGAGCCTGTAAAGACTCAACCCCTGTCTCTGCTTCTTGGGTCTGGTAGGTGACAGGCAGCAGGAACACTGGCTTTTCCGGTTACATAACCATTACAGACACATTGCTATCTTATATAGCTAAAAGATCAACACGCTGAGGGCCAATTTCTTTTGAATAGTTACAGAACTATATAAAAAAAAAAAAACCAGAATGTTTACAACCTCAAGAAAGTTATTTAAAGAAGTTTTAAAAATCACACGTTTGACATATTTCTTTGATTTTTCTCTCTTAAAAGTAGAATGCAAAAGAAAACTTCCATTGAATAGAAAATTCCAATTATAGTCATTGGGTGGTGATTAGATAAAGTTTTATTAGGCTTCCTTTAATTATTTGTTAACTTGGATTGTTTAGAAGTAAGATGAATCTAGACTGTTGTTGAGTGATGATTATATGCAAGACAATATGATCCCTGTATTTTATATTTTATACATATATTTACAAATAAATATAATATACCTTATATTTATTCATATTATAGCCTTTATTACATATTTATACTGATACTTTATACATACATAGGTATCTAGCCAAACCTCATTACAATCCTTCCCATCTGTAAATTATGCCCATTTACAGATAAGAAAACTAAAGGTCAGACTAGGAACCTGCATGACCTTGAGCTTACAGTTAAGAATTGGGCTGGCTTTGCTTCTTGGCCTGTTCGCCTCCGAGCCTGTTGTCTAAACCGTGACACTGTGCTGCCTTCTCTCTAACATGCTCGGATTTTGTGAGTAGCCATATTCACGATTCTTCATGATCTTAGCAGAGAGTTATAAAATTAAATGTCTGCAAAGGTAGGCAGGTGGTGGAAAGGTGTGACATGGGTACAAGGGGCGATGAGGAATGGCAAGAATGTGGCTAACTGGAGTGCAGGGTCTGCCTTCAGGGGCCGGCTGCTACCCAGCTCCAGCCCATACTGGCTGCACAGACAGCAGTGCTAGCAAATGTTAGCACATCTTTTGGGATTTTTCAGGAAAAGATAAAAGACTCAATTTTTATGAGTCTTTTTTAGAGTCTTAATTTTTCTAGAGCTGCTCACTTTTAAATGCTGGCAACTAATTTAGATTTAAAAAGAAGCACTATACAGGCCAAAAAAAAACCTTATCTGAAGGCTGAGTGTGGCCAATACGTAATATGTTGTAGGGATTCTGATGATGAATGATTCCTCTCTGAGAGAGTCCAGACTAGACCTTCTGACATCGGATGATTTGTCAAGTATCCCCAGTACTGGCTTCATCCTGCACGCCTAGGCCTGGTCTGTCATCTTCAGCACAAGTCACATTTTTAGGACTAGTTCAGGCACAGGAGTGGTCACTAACAAATCACTTCCCAATCAACCAGCCCCTCTTCTCTCTCTCTCTCTCTCTCTCTCTCTCTCTCTCTCTCTCTCTGTCTCTCTGTCTCTCTCTCCCCACCCCTTTCTGTGTATACACATCCCCCCTCCATCATTGCAAGTCTGTAGCTTTCAAGTTTGGTCTTCACACATTACTTTGCATCCCTTTAATCAAGTTTTTTTTAGCCCTCCTGTGAATTTTTTAAATTCTTCATATTCCTCCTTAGTTGAAGAAACTAAAATTGGATACAGAGTTTACAGTGTGGTTTTCCAAGTCCTGAGTCAGATTTAGGTCTTACTTTCAATGTTTCCATAAAGATTCTCTAGTAATTTTCAGAAATTTATCATCTTGTTTTAAGTGGCTAGAAGAGTACCTCTAAGACCTAAAAAGGAAAAAATTCTTTTCAGTAGGAGTCTTAAAGCATGTTTCCTTCAAGGAGTTTTTTTTTCTTTAGATTTTATTTATTTATTTTTACACAGAGGGGAAGGGAGGGAGAAAGAGAGGGAGAGAAACATCGATGTGTGGTTGCCTCTCATGCGCCCCTCACCAGGGACCTGGCCGGCAAACAGGCATGTGTCCTGACCGGGAATCAAACCCTTTGGTTCGCAGGCCTGCCCTCGATCTACTGACCCACACCTGCCAGGGTTTAAAACACACTTCAAGGACACCAGAAGAGTACCAGCGCTGTCACTGTTCTTCAGGTAGGAATTTATTGAAAACTATGAATTCCAGATCATTTTTAAAATTCTGGACATAGAGACCATTTAAAAGGTTGACTTTTAAAATAAAGTAGTAGTATCAGTAACATTTACCTTTATAATTCCTACAAAATGTTAAGAAGTAGAAAATTGTTTATCATGCTGATTTTAAACCCATGCTTAACTATCCAACGGGATAAAGCTAGAAGAAGTTAGAGGAGCCTCAAAACAGATTACGGACGGGAATGTGTCCTTCCGTGAACGGCGTATTTCTTAGATATTCTTCCTTCCGCTTTCTTTTCCTCCTGTATTTTTGATGCGCACATTTCTTATCCTCAATTCAGTCCCAACTAACTTTTCACTGCAGCAAATTCAAACAATCTTAAGCTAAAAATGAAGATTCACCCTGCTCTGTACGACATGTACTGTCCAACAGCATTCAGTGCTTTTCTCTACTATGAAGTTTGTGGGTCCAATCATATCAAAGGAGAAGAAGTAATAAGTTCATCAACATAAGCTAATTTTGAATGGGAGCCCCTGTTTGGTTTGCATATCTAATTTGAAAACTGTATAACTACAGACGTTGAAAAACTCTTCTGTAGAAAAAGGCAAAGAAAATTGACACCATAGTTCCTCTAGTACACCCTAGACACCTCAAATGTGAATTTCCATGTATTTGCATTTTGCGACATTTCTAAAACTGCAGTCATTATAAATAATTCTTATTCTATCATTCAAGAAGTCCTAATCAAGTTAAGTTGAAGTAACGTCGTAACTGAGATTCCGGTGTGCATAGAAATTTTATTTTCATGTAATCTACCCCATTTCCCTTCCTAAGTCATTTGGGTACTTTACTCACCTGCTGAAATGCCTTAAAAAATCCTATCTGAAGACATCATTCAAGGGTTTTTTTTAATCTCTTCCTACATTCTTTAATGCAAAAGTCAAAGTGGAGGGTACTCCCTGTTTTTAATCAGCTAAAAGTTGCACGTACGGGCAGCCAGGGCAAGTTCTGTAGAAAGTATTTTTACTTACAGTTCCTCCCCTTGTTTGGCTTTCTTGTCTGAAACCAGATAGACAGTTCCAAAGCTCCCACTGCCGAGTTTCTGCTGAAGCACGTATCTTCCTGCGATTAAGGTCTTTGGATACCTGGACGTGGCTACTGATTCACTCACATATTTGGCAGCTTCTTGGAATTTCAGCATTGCTGCAAACATGAAACAACTGATTTCTTTGTTTACAGAAACTTAACATTCAAGTCTCCTAGGAGATGGTCGAATTCATCCAAGTAGCATTGGTCAGTGCCTTAAAGATATAAAGTCCAGAGATTAGGTCTAAAAAATGTTTAACTATTCCCAACAAAAAGTGTAAGTTTTGGGCAGTGACACCTGCGCCTTGGTGAGTGGATTGAATGACCCAGGTTGGTTAACTTTAACAACTTGGAGGAAAAATGTTACAAGGTGGAAATACTGAAAATTCCAATGGAAGGCAGTCTTTCACAGGGAGACAGCCTTCCCTCATACATTCACATTTGGCAAAACTGAGTTACAGTCAAATTCCCCCAGAGTTCTGAGAGGTATACATATTTTTCAATCAACAATCTGGTTAAAATATATACTCCTACTTTTCAAAAATCATCCAAATATAATAACATTATCATTTCCTTAAATCTACACATTTTCATCAGCCTTTTTGTAAGCCTTTCTTCCCCCCCAAGTCTATTTTTTATTAACAAATATTGAGTTCAGATTAAATGAGAAATGAGCATGATACTGGTTTCTTTAGACTTTTTATTTTTTACTTTTGTGGACTTTAAACCATGGTATTTGCATTTCTTTGAATTGATGTGAAAAGCAATAAGGATTCAGAATGAATTTTTTTCCCATTCTAAGCAATTCTGATCCAGTTTCTAAAGCTTCAATTATACACACTACATATAGAGAAATCTCCCTGGATTGGAAACAAGGAATATCACAAAAGCAGTTCAAACGTAAACTTACGTTTTAATGTTAGCTGAAGAGAAATGTGTTATAGGTAAATGTGTAATTCCTCACAGAGCTACAAATGCACAGCAGAATTATAAAAGTCAGGACTGTTGCATACGTATGTGCGTGGTAAAATCACTTATTTCATTAAGATACAGAATTTTTTGTTTTAAATCTATATGAAAACATGATTTTAGATCGAAGACTCTATGACTTGAAGTCAGGTTTCCTTACTCAACAATTCCAAAGCTATGAGACAAAATCTGTTGTATATGATGACAAAACAGGGCGTTACCTGTGTAGTTTGGGGCGCACAGCCAACAGGCTTCAGAACACAGCATAAACAAGAGACTCTCCATTTACAGCGGCGATTGTCAGCCTTTTTCATCTCATAGCACACATAAACTAATTACTACAATTCTGCAGCCCACTACAAAATTTATTTTTTGCCAATCTGACAAGAAAAATAAGTATAATTTTGATTGAGTTACAAAAAAATAATAGTAATTACCTGCCCTTTTTGCCACCAAGTAACTTTTAAAAAAGGAGGTGACTATACTTATATATGTCTGGTAACAAACATTAACCAATCAGGTGCAAACTTATTATACAATGTGACCAATAAGATGTCACTCTATTATATTAACTTATGGTTTGTGGAGAAAAAAGAAAGAGTTAGTGTTCAGAACAAAGAAAGCCGCATAAACATAAGGAGTTAGTGTTAAGAAAATAAGGTTAGAAAAGCCATAACCGCCCTAGGCTTGTGTTCCACGAAGTAGCCCCGCCGCACCCGGGCAACTGTTCCAGGAAGATAAGAAAGGCAGAGTAAACAGAGCTGACCTAGCAGATAGCCACCTGGACAGTTGCCCAAGTGAAAAGTTTTACCCCCGCCCCAGCCCTTGAGCACAGGCTAAGCAAGAGCCTCTCCGACCAATTACCAACGAGAGCATGAGCCTAGCATGAGTTTCCCAGCCAATGGCTAACCGCTACACTCGTAAGCGAGGCAGAACCGCCAGATTCTAATCTAAGAGGTTGTTGTTTAAATTTTGAAAATTGTCCAATCCCCAAAGCCTTGTTGCTTCATCTGCCCTACTTTGTAGCCAATCGCTAACAGCCACATCTGCTTTTGGAGAATTGCTTGCTTGCTCGCTACTATAAAACCCTGAAGCTGTGAGCGTTAAGGCACGACTCTCATTTGCAGCTCTTAGGAGCACTGTGTCTCCGGACACGTTGGGAGAGTTCGCCCCTGCGCAGGTAAAGTTTTGGCCAATAAAACATCACGTCTGAATCCTGAAAGTTCATGGACGTTTGTTTCTCGCGTCGGTGTATGCAACCTGGTTCAAAATACATCATCCACACCAGACAGTTGTTGTGTTGGCTGTTGTCATTTTTTCTTTGATAATCTAAGAGGAAAGAGGTCAGTGCCCCTAACTACGATAGTCAGGTATTGCCTGTTTTAAAAATGCTTGCAACACACTGGTTGAAAATCACTGATTTACAGCATTTTTCTTCTTGAAATAATGTATTAATCGGGTAAGTTTCTCCTGATGCTAGTGAGGAGCTTAGAACCAGCTAAGAAAGAAGGGAAGGAAGGGAAAGGGGGGGGGGGAGAGAAAAAAAAGAGGGAGGGAAGAAATTAAAAAAGAAAAAGGAACCGAGTCACCTGAGTCACTATGGGCTCATGACAACACTAAAACAACATTAGCATCAAAATGGAACTTCAGAGCTGAGGCCCATACCTTCAAATCCCTGAATAAATAAAAAATTAAGTGGGATTATCAAGATCATAGGAAGTATTAGGAAAATCTGCTGGGGGAAAAAAACAACTGGAGAGCAGGCATCCACATGTATCTTTTGTTTGCTTCCTCTGCTAGGATAAAAGTGAGGCTTTCTGGGCAACTTAAACTGTTAAAAAAATAAAAGTATGGACTTAACAGCTTTTCAACTGAAAAGGATCCTTTATATCTCCTTATTTCTTTTTTTTAAAGATTTCATTTATTTATTTTTAGAGAGAAGGGAAGGGGAGGAGAAACAGAGGGTGAGAAACATCAGGGTGTGGCCGCCTCTCATATATTCCCTACTGGGGACCTGGCCCACAACCCAGGCACCTGCCCTGACTGGGGATTGAACCGGCGACTCCTTGGTTCACAGGCCGGCGCTCAATCCACTGAGCCACACCAGCCAGGGTCATATCTCTTTATTTCTGACCCTTCAGGAAATCTCCTTACTTTGAAGATGTGATGAGGGTCTCTGTTTAGCAAAGGACAAAACAGATATGAGAAACCCAGTGTCCCAGGGGCTCCCCTTTGTGAATTAGCGTTTAAACCCAGCAGTGTCTAAACAGTGGCTACTGTCTGTAGCCACAGTGTACTTTGGAACCAGGCTGCCTGTGGCCCAGACTCAAGGCCTCAGCCCTGCAGCCCTCTTCCCAGGCCACCATTAGGCCATCATCATTCCATTAGTTTCCTCTGTGTAACCATAGAGCTACCTGTTCACTTGTCAAGGTACCATTCTCCCCACCCACCTCAAAAGGTTTGGAATGAACTTGAGAGCCTGGAACAAACCTTCTTTACCTTTGTATTCTCGGTGCCTGGCACATAGTAGTTGTTCAATAAACTTTGTTACTGGCAAATATGCATCCAGCAGAACAAGAGCTGACGGAGGAAGGGAACAAGTATGTGTGGTAGGGGGAGGGGAGAGAAAAATTACAAAATTGGTTGGAACTGTGAGAAAGATGAAAGAGTTCCACTCTAGGTAAATGGGCCCCTGCATGTGAAGCTGACCTGGCTTGGGGCAAAAGGCAAGGGAAGGGAGTGCTTATCGTAGGTAGAAGCCAAGTAGTTCTCTTCCATGGCAATGATAAATAAGAGGAAGCAGATTTGACACCAGATTCTGCTAACTGAGGAATCCAGCCTTAAAGGTAAGCCTAAAATTAGGGTAAAACTAACATAACTGCCTCAACTTTTCGAAAAGTGGCATCTTCGCAACGCAGGTTAACATATATCGAGGGGGCACCAGCAGCACTTATTCTGCGGACAATGGAGCAGACCCCAGAGGTAAAGAGCCGAGGGAAGGGAGGAGGTCGAAGGCTTGGAGGTCCAGAGATGTGGACCCAGACTGAGGCAGCCGAAACCATCACCTTCCCCGGCGCCAGGGAGCCCGGCACACCCGGCGGAAAGCTCTTCCCATACCTTTCCGAATCGAGGGCAGTGGAGCCGCAGCGCCAGGGTATGTCCAGTTTCCCGCCCGCATGTGGGACCCTCAGGAGCCACCGAGCTCCAGGACCACCTCTGGCCTAGTTTGTTGGGTACCGTTGCCAGGGAGACAACGCAGGGCATGCTGGGAAGTCGGGAGAGGCAGCCGGGCGCCTGACGCCAGGGCGGAAGTGTGCTCGGACTCAAGTGGGCGGGGAGAAGAGAGCTGGCCCGTAAATAGACAGCCGCCACTCCGGAGGGTACTCCGCAGCTTTCTCCAGCGACTTTGCTCCGGAGCGCCCGCTCCCCCACCGCCCAACGCAGTCAGGCGCTACGGGTTTCGGAACCGGGCTTCCCAGTGACGAAGACCGGGAGCCTTCCTGTTCCCGCGCTCAGGTTGGGGTCTTCCGCTTCCAGTTCCAGCTAGGCTTCCGAGGGCTCCGAAAGGACCGGACGGTCCAAGGTGAGGACCGAACAGGTGGGCTCTGCTGTTGGTCGGAGTGGCGGGGTTATGAGGACCCGGGTGACGCGGTGTACGAAGGCCGGTGTTTTGAGGATTTTGTACACCTTTCTCCTATCCAGCAAGCATTTGTTCAACAACTGTCCAAGGTCCTGTAGTCAGCTTAAGACGTGTTGACACGGTCTCTGCTGTCAGAAACTTTACATACAGGAGGGACTTCTAAAGAAATAAGTATTATTTCTTTATACTTATCAGAGATAGGGCCGAGACCAGGGTGAAAGTGAGTCAGACACAAAATGCAAGGGATGTGAAAAACTTTGTAATCAAAATAAATTTTAACGCAGTACCTTCGAAAATCAAAATTAATGCAAAAGATGAATGCAAAAAAAAAATCCATGGTTGACAAAATCTCACGATTTTGTAACAGTACCATACTGAGCCATTTTGGATCCTAAGGCCAAAGGAAAAACTAGTAATTCTGCTCCTGTGACTTAAATTTGCCAGATATTGAATGATATTGCCGGTAACTGGGCCAGAAGTGCAAAGACGAGAAGGTAAGAGCCTCTGATTGGGGTAAAACTGGACAGTTAGTTCCTGGAAGCATGAAAACTTTTGCTTACTCAAAACTATGCCAATTAAGATGGGCCCACAAGCCAATGCCTGAAATAAGTTCCAGACTCTGATTGTCAAAAAAAACTGGATCCATATCTTTGACCATACGCACTTTAATTAACTGAAGCCCAATGCATTATCAGTTATTAATTATGAGATTGAGGAGTATATGATTTTTATGGCTTAGGACTTTTTACTGTGACCCCACAAAGTGAATATTCAGTTTTGTAAGACTATCACCTATGTCAATATCAAAGTCAGCAGAAATTCTATGCTATGTGTCACTAATGGATTTTAATCAGTTTTCCTTTAGAATCATTAGCAACCTCAATTGTATCCAAAGAACAAACTACATGAACCACTGAACCTGTGCCTTATAACACACACGGGTAGCAAAAATGAATGAAAAAGCACTCAGCCAGTTGGTCTTACCTGAGGATCTAGATAAGAATTAAGGTGCTGTCACCTAATATGTTGTATTTGAAGAGTTCTTTATAACATTTGCTATTGATTTGATGGTGGTGGAAACAATGGCTTGGTCCCCTGTATCTAGCATCAATTGAAATTGTATTGTTTTAAACAGGCAATTCTTCAGACAGTCATCATGGGTATCCGAGGACTAATGAGTTTTGTGGAAGATCATAGTAATGAGTTCTTCACTGATTTGAAGTTGAGAGACACAAAAATTATTATTGATGGTTATGCTCTCTTCCACCGGCTTTGCTTCAACTCAAACTTGGAGCTCCGGTATGGAGGGGACTATGATTCTTTTGCAGATGTTGTACACAATTTCTTTGAATCACTGTTTTCTTGTAACATATGTCCATATGTTGTACTAGATGGAGGATGTGACATTTCAGATAAAAAACTTACAACTTTGAAGGATCGAGCTAGAGAGAAGATCCAGATGGCCCATTCCCTTTCTATTGGTGGGGGTGGGTATGTATGTCCTTTGCTCATCCGGGAAGTGTTTATACAGGTTTTGATCAAGCTGCAGGTGCGTTTTGTCCAATGCTTTTCAGAAGCAGATCGGGACCTTATGACACTGGCTAATCACTGGAATTGCCCTGTGTTATCATCGGATAGTGACTTTTGCATTTTTGACCTGAAAGCTGGGTTTTGCCCATTGAATAGCTTTCAGTGGAGAAATCTGAACACTATTAAGGGCACACGAAACTTCTATATCCCTGCCAAATGCTTTTCCCTTGATGCACTCTGCCATTATTTCAGCAATATGAATAAAGCGCTTCTACCTCTCTTTGCGGTGCTATGTGGAAATGACCATATTAATCTGCCCATCATGGAGACATTCTTAAGTAAAGCACGTCTTCCTCTTGGAGCTGCCAGTTCTAAGGGGAGGAGACACCACCGAGTTCTGGGACTTCTGAATTGGTTGTCTCGTTTTGCTGAGCCTACTGAAGCATTGGATGAAGTTCTGAAATGTCTCCCCAAAAAGGATCGAGAAAATGTTAAGGAACTTCTCTGCTGTTCCATGGAAGAATACCAGCAGTCCCCGGTGAAGCTGCAGGACTTCTTCCAATGTGGTACTTATGCCTGTCCGGAGGCCTTGGATCTGGGTTTACCAGCATGGGTCCTAGAGGCTCTGGCCAAAGGTGAGCTCTCTCCTTTCATCAGCGATGCTTTGGTGCTGAGACGGACCATTCTTCACACACAAGTGGAAAACATGCAGCAACCGAATGCCCACAGAATATCTCTACCCATCCGGCAAATCATTTATGGGCTTCTTGTGAATGTTTCTCGACATCTAGAAAATGTGTCCTTGAATGCATCACCTCCTCGGCCTGTAGCTTTCAGTGAAGTGGAAAGGATTAATAAAAATATCAAAACATCAACTGTTGATGCAGTAGAACTGCCCAAGGATAGTTCTGACTTAAGCAAATTGACTGAGGTAAGTGTTTGTGATACTAATGTAAATTTTGTAAAGCACTTCACGTGTTACAGAGTGTTTTCATGTATATTATCTCTTGTAATATAATACACTGAGGCTGGTTGCCATACTGCCCCCATCTCATAGCTGAGAAAATTAGAGCCCAAAGTGGTAACTATGTAACACCTCAGCCAGGGAGTATCAGTGCCTGGACTCACACTGAGATCTTTTAGCTCCAAATCTGCCATTTCAGTGTATTTCAGTAATAGTCATGTTATCTCTGTAATTATTACTACTACTCTGTTGTTACTAGCTATCACAATGGGGTTATGTGGCTTTAAAAAAAAGGAATGGGAAAAAATTATGAGCTACAGAGAAAAAAAGAAAGAAAAAGAAAAAAAGTGTGCCTAAAGGCATTCATCATAGGCATAACTAACATATCAGCCTGCATCAAATTTCAGTTAACAGGACTGATACTGATGCTTGGGTCTATTTTTCATCTTTGTTAACGAGGACCTTTTTTTAGGCTTTCAGTTTATGGCATCATGGTGATTTGTTTGGTTTGATAATGAAAGGAAACAACTCTTAGCCTAAGTAGCGTTGCTTAAATCTGAGTAACACTAGATTAATCCCCTCTTCAAAGTAAAAAAATCCTTACTGATTCCCATGTTTGCTTTGTTTTCCATATTACATACATATATTAAAAATGACAAATAGGTATGTTGGAAATCGCTTGTGCTAACACAATTAAATTTACAAGTTACACGCAGATAAATGTACAGTACCAATTTCAGTGCCCACTGGAGTTTCTCGTAGATCCAGCCAACATTCAGATCCACAACACCATCACAGGTCACTCACTCTGGGGGCCGGTCTGCTCAGGGTTGGAGGACGGCGCGCACAGCCTCCCAGCAGGTTTGAGTCAGGCTTTCCTCTTCTGTGAGAGACCTCACAGCATTCCACACCATTGGTTCTCCACTGGGGAGGGTTTCGCCCCCCGGGGGACGTTTGGCAGTGTCTGGAGATACTTTTGATTGTCCCTGCCTGGGCCAGTGGGTAGAGGGAGGGAGGTGTTGCTACTGGCATCTAGTGGGTAGAGGCCAAGGACGCTGCCGAACCTCCATGATGGTTGCACAACTTGTAAATATACAAAAACCACTTTAAAAGGGTGAATTTTAAGACATGATTTATCTCAAAGAAAGAAAAAGTCTCACTGGCCTCCTTCCCCACAGGATTCAACCTTGTTAACAATTCCATAGACATCACTTCCAGGGTCTCTGCGAAGGACATGCTTAATACAAGTCACTGCACTCACAGAAGCCCCTTTATATGGTGTCCCCATCTGGTGTTTGCAGTTTGTTTATAGTTCAAGTCTGGATGTAATTTTACAAGAGACATTTTTATCACACTAAGTAACACAGCTAATGTTACCACATCTCCAGGGTTACAGAACTAGAAAGTTGAGCATAGGTCAAATTCCAAAGAGAAGGGATTTATTAAAACTTTACCCACACCAGTAAAATTGAAATTGGCAGTGCCCTGACCCATGTGCCTCCATTGGGCGTCATCCCACAAAGCAAAAGGTTGCTGCTGGTTCAAATGCCAGTCAGGGCACAGGCCTGGGTAGCAGGTTTGGTCCCTAGTCAAAGCACATGCAAGAGGCAACTGATTGATGTTTCTCTCCCTCTCTTTCCTCCTCCCTCCCCTCCTCTCTAAAAATAAATGATAAAATCTTCTTAAAAAATTGAAATTATTCATGGAAATCATCCACATAAGAACATAAAAGTCAGATATGTAGTCACCGCCCCCTCAAACAACTGAAATTGGCAACATTCTAAAAGATATTTTGCTGAAATTCCATTTCTACTCATCACATAAATGGTGCTGTACTGGAGGACTTTTTAAAAACTTTTTTATGGCATTGTTGAGAAATCATTGATGTACTCTAAAGTGCCCATATTTAAAGTGTGTACTCTTACGAGTTTTGATGTTTACATCCGTGAATCCATGCTGCAGTTAAAGTAATGAATGCATCCATCATCCCTACAAGTTTCCTGTTGCCTCTTTGCAATCCATCCCTTCCTGACCATGTACACACAGCACAGTACACAGATAATGGTACAGCTTGAGGAATTTTCACCAGCTTGACATTTCCATGTAGAGAACACCCAGGTGAAGACTCATTATCAGCACCCCAGAAGCTTTCCCTAGTATCTGGTCCTTCCAGTCACCCCCTTCTCCTACCCGCTTTAACCACTATCCTGACCTCTAACGACATCGAATTAGCCTTGACTGTTTTTGTACTCTGACAATGGAGTCACACAGCATGAACTCTTTCATCTGGCTTCTTTTATTCAACGTAATGTGAGATTTATTCATATCTCTGAGAGTAGTTGTA
>PVKM010014049.1:0-29556 GCA_004027735.1 Carollia perspicillata
TGCCTTTGTGATCCCACAGGCTCTTAACTACTTTGTAATGAGTGTGTGTGAACAGATGGAAAATGTTTTCAATTTTAGAGAAAACCACTAATGGATGTCACCAGCTATTAGAAAAGCTCAGGTGGCTCCCTTTTCCAAGGAAAGGTATTGTCATAAAACTCTTCATTTTTTAATGAAATGTTTGCTCATTTATACCTAGATGGTAATTTAAGACTTCACAAGTCTAAACAGATTAGAACTATAGTTGAAAATTATTCAGTGCCAAGTAGCCTGGAAATCCAGTCTCAAGAACCTTACCTGAAAACAGTGATGCCAATCCAGGGCATTTTATTAGAACAGCATGAACTGCTATAAAAACAATTTGTCCGAAGAAGTGAGAAAGAAATTTAACTAAAAGTCCAGTGCATGCTTGGGTTTTTGTGATAATCCCTCTTTTAAAGTTAAATCCCTCTTTTAAAGTAAAAATATCCACATTTTAAGGTTAAAAATAAATGAAAACCCATCCTCAGTTCACACCCCAAGCAAATATATCTTCAAGAAAAACACATCAAAAGAATGATTATAACAGAGATTGTTCTGAAAGTACAGTTTATCTGATGTTCAAAAGATTTTAATTGTTTTTTAAAATACAGAGACATTGATTGTTAACTATCTCTTCAAAATTTTTATCAACTTCTTTTACAGGGCACATATTCCAATATCCTGTGCAAAACATGGGCAGACTTCAGGCCTTATTAGTTTATTTTGGGCCATTGCTACCCTCCCCTTTTCTTAGCAAATCTTTGGTCAAAAATAAATGCAACACCATCTGTGCATGATTGATCTAGCATGGGCTTATTTATTTAGAGCTCCACCAGCCGGACTTATTTATATGCAGGTTAAGAAAGAATGGAGCTAGCAGTTACTTTATAGCGAAACAAGTTTCTATAATTTAAAGGAGAGTTCATGGTTTTGTTTTTTCCTTACTTTGATATGAACTATTCAACATATATTTTAGATAAGCTCTTTTATCTTGTCAAGGAAAAAACACCATCCAGAAAGCTGACACTAAACCAAAATTGTTGATAAGAATATTTTAATAATGGTGCTTCAATACAGAAGAAAAAGTTTAGATAATCTATAAATATAAGGGATGTATTGAATGCACACTTGAGTTTCTTATTTTATTTCATCATGAGGACAAATTACCTGGTGACAATGGCACTTCTGAGACCACATTGTGGAGTAGTAGCGATACAGGTTTGTTGTACTTGCAAAGGGCATGAGAAAAGTGATTGCTTTTAGAAGTAAGACTACTCTAATGATATTATCTGCTTTTTCACTCAATGACCTTTATGTTCAGAGTCATATGTTCAGTATAATTTCCTAAACAGGACATATAACTTCATAGTTTCCACTTTGTTATTGAAATCAGGCAGTTCCCATTTGTTGTAGTCTTTAGCTAGGGATTATTGATATAACTTTTCTATTTTCTGTCTCCCACATTTATAACTTGACTTTGATTTTTCATTATTTTGTTCTAATAGATCCTGGTCATCTTGTATCTTTTCTATTTTTTAAATTTCAAAATAAATCATCTTTCAATTATTTGTTTATATGCACTAAGTTTAAATATGAGTAAATTATTTATAATAAGAAGGCCTTACTTTTTAAATAGTGTTTTAAACTCACCTTTAAATACAATATAGAGTCTTGTTGTAATATGGCTCAATAATGAAGGAATACAATTAACTCATGAATTAAATCATTGTCCCTAAATTTAGCCATCTGCATTAGAGTTAGCCATTTAAATGTGCATGCACACATATACAACTATCTTTATCACACATGAGATAAATGGAAGATTAAATATTGTGTAAGAAAAGATTAGTGAACTTCAAAAATAGTTATATCATTTAGTATAATGTTCCTCCAGGTCATCCATAAGGCAGTCAGAGAAAGACAAAGACCATGTGATTTCACTCATATGTGGAATCTAATGAATAAACTGAACTAACAAGCAAAATAAAGATAGACTTTTAGATAGAGAGCAGGTGGACAGCTCTGAGTTGGGGGGAGGCACAGTTAGGGGGTGGTGGAATCAAGCAAAAGGAAAAAGGACTCATAGACATGGACATCGATGTCATGATTGCAGAGGGTAGGGGGATAAAAGGGTGATAAATAGTAATGGAAAATACAACTAAAAACAAAACAAAAAGATAGTTATAGAAACTATCCCAAATGAAACAGAAAATCTGTGGAATAACCTAATTGCCTAATATATGTGTAACTGGAATCCCTGAAGAAGGGATATGGAAGAAAATACTGAATTAATAAATAGCTGAAATTTCTCCAAATTTATGATTTATAATAATAAATTCACAAATTTAAGAATATCAACCTCCAAGAAAGAAATGAATGTAAATAAAATGAAGGAAATTATACCAAGGCAAAGCATAATCAGATTGCTCTGAAGCATTATGTGCAGAGGAGCGAAGGTATAGGATGATAATAAATTTCACATCACAGTAGTACAGGAAGAAGACCTTGTTTTCATTATTACCCTTAGCCAGATGAGTTTTTAAATATCAATTTTCCAATCATTTCTGCCTGATAGAATTAAAATACCATACATACACAATATGCTTGCTCAATATATACAGATACACATACAGATATCTGTTTAATATCACGTATATACTGTATGTGCTGCTGCTCTGTTGAGGGGCACAAACCATTGTATTGGAATTTTTGCCCCCTGCTCCATGAATTAATTTTCACTTTCTTGAAGGTGATATTGCCCCACTGAGGATGCATGTTGAAAGTAATATCAGAAAAATAATAGAGAAAACAGTCAAAACCTTAAAGAAATAATAAATACTTTTTGAGACACAAAGTGCTCAAAGATTTCACCAGTAGAAGTGCATTCTAAGAACTAATAAAAAAAAAGGACAGAAGAAAAGTAATAGTAGATCAAAATCTGGATCTACCTAAAGGAATAAAGCACAGAAGAAATGGCAACTATACTTGAAAATATACATTTTTCCTTATTATTTATATCTCTTTAAAGATAATTGACTTAAAAAAAACTAATAACAATGTGTTATGGGGTTTGTAACTTTACCCCAGTAGAAAGAAAAGGAAAAGAGGCATTGAAAATTCTACATAGTTAAAATAATGACCATTAATAACTGGTATGCAGAAAATGAAACTTGTAATGGTTTAGTAATTGACCACAATGAATGGAGGCAGGAACTTGTGTTGGTGTAATAAAGTCCTCTCTGAGGAGCTGAGGGAGCAAACCACAGGAAAATTCTAAAGTCAGAATGATCAAGGAAGAAAAAACAGCTAGTCCAAACACTTTTAAAAACTGCAGAGAGTTGGATGATAGTGTAGTTAATCTGTAGTGTAGTGATAAAAGATGGGATTCGAAATGTGAGATGAAGCCTATAAGTCCTTGCAGCTCAGAAATGCTATTTTGGATTTTATTCTAATTATAGTGGTCAGCTAATAGAGACTTTTAACCAGATATATGCATATAATTTATATTATTAAAAGTTGACTAAAACTTTCATGCATTGGATTCTGAAAACATAGAAAACATCGCAATATTTTTTCTTGTATATTTTCTAAGTCCTCTTAAGCCTCTAGTACTATAGGAAAAGAGAAACACATAAGTACTGCTCTTCATAATGTCTTAAACTGTCATTCTTGTAAGAACACTGCTAAAAAATCTGAACTCTCCCTTGGAAGAACATAAACATTTTCCAGAAGAAGGTATAATTGAGCTAAAATGAGAATGATGATTAGTGTCCACAGAAAGAATGCAGACTTGGGAGGGGGCGGTGTTAAAAAAGAAGTGATATTCAATAAGTCTCTGGGGTTGAAAAGATCTTGTCTTGGAGAGGAAGGAAAATAGGAATGAGGAAAAAGATAAGTAGAGATTAGACATTAAGGGAATATTACTTTGACATATCTCATGATTGAGTTTGACATACTCAAGGATATAACATGGTTTAAATCTAAGACTACACATTTAATCATCTGAAACACATATCCTCTTATTTTTTATTTTTAAATTAAATTTATTGGGGTGACATCAGTTGATAAAATTATACAGGTGTACAACTCTATGATACATCCTCTGTATATTGAGTTGTGTGCCCATTATATTCTCTTATTTTTCCTGTTGATTATCACACATATTAACCACTTGAAAATGTCACTATTAATCTTTTATTACCATGACTCCAGTACTAGTATAGATCATTCATATCAAAATACCCCATTATATTTTATGCTACAGCCTTATAATGTGGTCAAAGCTAACCCCTCGTATTCTGTCTGAACAACTTATTTCTTAAACAAAGCTGATCACAAACCCAAAGTCATCGTGTTTTCCATTGGTTATTAGATATAGCATAGACAATCTAATATATTTGTATTTTATGCAAATCTTAATTATTTAATGAAAATTGACATAATATCATAGAACATATTTTTTCTGTGTCCTTCATTTAGTAATTTTCTATTAGTCTGTACTTCCCTACTCACATAACCTTCTCCCTAAGGCATCTAGTATATGCATCTTTTTTAATAGTTTATTATTTATTATATTTTAGAAGAGGGTATAAGGAGATACGATAATGGAAAATGCAGTTCTTTAAAAAGATTTCTAACAATTATTCACAGAATTTTGGGATTGCTTGTAACTCATTTAAAAACATTGCCTTAATAGTGATCTTTTATATCATTACATGACAATAAATAGTTTCTAAATATTAATCCATAATTTCTCCCTGTGTTTTCTTGCATGATCTGACCCTTTTCCCACTCAGAGAAAGGTAATATAGCTAAGAGAATGCTGTGGTCAAATAATTGCCTTTCATGTTTTAAAAGCCTAGTAATTGAATGGAAATAGAAATAAATTTCATTTTACAAAATGTAAATAGAGGAGAATAACTGTGGTATAAAATCCAAAATATCCTATCTTCAAACTACCAAAAAGGAAAAATCAAAGTATTAGAGTGGAAACAAGGAGATCTTAGAGCCCCTTTGAAAGGGTTTGTGACTCAAATGGGAATGAGCTTCAAGTGTAGTGGAACAGTAGAAAACCAATGAGATTTGTGCAATCTAAGAGCAAAAAAAAATGAGCTCTTTTATTTATTGGTAAAACTTAGGAAGGTGCCAAGACCCCTGTCGAGGAATATACATGTGACGTATCTAGAAATGAGTTTTTGTTCCTCTCTTGCACTGGTATGGCATGGGTAGAAAGTAATGATTACATGAACTTAAGAGTGGCATTGAACTAGATATCAAGTGGCATCCACACAGATACTTTCATTGTGTGGTGAGGGGTGAAAGCAGTCAAGTGAATGCCAGTAAGGACTGCTGATTTTAAAAAAGGGACTATTCCAACTTTAATATAGGATGAAGCATAGACACTGGAATGACAATGAAGGACAATCAGATGGAATGATGCCTGTTTCAGTGGATGTCAAGAAGAACTGAAGGTATATGAGGACCAGATATTACCCATGAAATCCTTGCCACTTCTCAAGATACTAGAAGTTATGCACAAACCCAGGGAATAGGACAGGGCATTTATATTGACTGCAATTAAGTTTTTCTCTCTCTACCAAATGACACACTGCTATGAAAATTATGCTGAATGATTAATAATAAATTGCATTTCTTACAATTTTATGTTTGTGGAATTGGATTTGTACCTGTTATGAATATTCTAGATGTTACTTCTGAGGCACTTCATACATTACTTTTGAACAATCAGATGTAAGGTATATTGCTTTTTCATATACCTGAAAAAGGCAATGAAACTTTTCTTAACTATTTTTTTCTGGATAATATTTTTCAATTATCAAATATATTATTTAAATTTCAAAGACAAACTAAAATATATGTCCTATGTAGGGGAAAGCTTACAAAACTATCATTATATTTGAGGCCTTTTCCACTTACTATCTTTGGTTTATGGAACATAATCATATTAAGGGAATCCTAACTTTGATCTTCATGCCTTCAGGTCATATGCCACATCTTGTTCCTGTGTGATCACCACCTATCTCTTAAAATAGTAACTATAAGTAGACACTCTGTAGAAATTCATAAAGTATTCCTGAAAATAGCACTTAATTAGAAACTTAAAATGGCTAAATCCTAGGTGGTAATGTGCTTTTCTAATTTACTCTGGTTTTCATCAGTTTATATCAAGTTATATAAATTTGCTTAAGCTTTTATGTCCGATCCACCACTGAAATATCAGTATCAAAAATGCCTTTCTGATTATATTCTATTCTTCTACTATACTTACTGAAGAACCTCCAGTACAGTGGCTCTTCGATTTCATCAGGATCTCTAATCCATGTGTTGTACCATTTTATCATTATTCATCAGGCCTCTCTCATGCTCATTTTTTCTTGTCTAGCCTATAATTCAAACTATCAATTTTTCTTTGGAAAACCTACCACATTTCTTTTATTTCGCATGACAGTACTCACTTGAAGATACTTGAGTGCTTTAAACACCAAAATCCATCTGTACTACAGCAAAACTGCTCAGCTGACCTAAATTATTTCATATTACACATTTTAAAGATGTTCTCAAAAATACCTAAACCTCTTAGAGTGCTTTCTTGCTGGGCACATGTTTTCATGCTCCAAGAGCTCTCTTCACTTCTCTTCTAATCCTAACGCACTCTACCTCTAATTTGAGCTAAGCACTCACCTTTTCACTCCCTGGGACAGGAGAAGCCATCACAAGCAATTCCCTTTAGCATTCCATCACAACATCTATAAATTTATCTATCACAGATCAATCTTCTCTTTCTCTCTGAGTACAATTTAGAATGCTACTCTTCTTATCAAAAGTAGCCCATCACCGTTTTCTCTGGATCCAGGTCCTTTATAAAAGGCTCACTCTTTTGGTCATATCTTTTATTTCTCTGTTGAGAATCTCGTCTTTTCTTGTTGATCATTCCCACAAACAAAACAGATTCTGATCCTTCCATTTGTTCTGGGAACCACACATCTCTTCCAGTTACAGCAGCATTTATCCCAACACTGACTGAGGTTGTAAACACTTCGTTTTCACACAGAGCTTTTATATCCTCATCTGCTGATTTTGCCTTTTTTCCTACTTGAAGTCTAGCTCCACCCCTCAACCTCCACTGCATCCTCTTGTCAAGGTTATCATTTTTACTACAGAACTGGGGGAATGCCTTTTCCTTCTTGAAAAACTCTCCTTTTTTGGCTTGTACAAAGCCTCTTTTTTTTTTTTTTTTTTTTCCTACAAGTTACTAATTCTTTGCCAGTTCATCCTCTTAAATCAAATTCTTAATTGTTGAGATCCTCAACAATTGGGGCCGGTTGCTTATTTTTTCTCATTACTTCTTCTCAAGTAACCTCACCAGTTCCAAAAATTTCCAGTGTCAGTGACTCAACAAGACTATTTTCTCAGTACAGGCCTTTTCTTGACTATATTTCTCCATAATTGCATATCTCACAGACAACCACCTCTTGGAAAACATTGCAAGCTCTTTTTTCTTTTGCCTCTCTCTATATTTTTCTTGCTTAGTTCAATGCATGCCACTATCACCCACCTGAAGCCAGGAATTTAGGAGCAACCCTTTATTATTAATGGTAGCAATTTATATTTGTCACTATATTAGTAATTCTGCTTATGTTAATAATTGTTCCTGCCCCCTTTCTTTCTTTAATAAGTCTTATTGACTGTATTTCTGCTAAAACTTCAGAAATATATGCCAATTTTTAGATTCTTTCACTATATGATTGCTTTACCTTGGGTTGCTGGTTAACTGTTGTCTGAATTACTGTAGCTATCTCCTGTCAATTTGCTTCAATTAATAAGGCATCTTTTTAAAAGGTAAGTTGCATTACATTGTTTGATTGCTTAAATGTTTGTTTCCTAAAGCATTTAGAATATAATTTAAACTTCTTCCTATCTATGCAGTTCAGCAGATTTCACCTGCACTCAACTCACTTCATAATTATGCCCCTCTATCTCCTTTTTTAATCATATTTGTCCTTTCTCATTTGCTAAAAATATGTAAAATCATTTTTGTTTTAGTGGAAATGTATACGTTGGATGCCTGTTCCACAAAATGTGTCTACAACTTCTTCTTCATCTGACTGTCTCCTTTTTATGTTTAAGTCCTCTCTTGCACAACATCTGCTCAAAGAAACTCTCCTAGACTACTCCATTCCCAGTAATCTCTAATCATTCTAATTTGCTTATTTATTAGTTCTTATTTATGATAAAATATTTTGTCTTTTATTTGTTCGTTCATCTCTCTACTTTACTAAAGGGTTCATTCTGTGAGATCAGGTATTCTTTCTTCTCGTTTACCATTTTCTCCAATATTTTTAATGGTATTCATCGTACTATAGATGCTCAGTAAATATATTTATTTGCTGAGTAGCTTCTCATTAAGTGTATTTTTTTTTGTAAATAGCTACCATTATATCTGATGGATATAGAACTTGGAAAGACATTTTAAAGTGTTTATCTTATCTCTTGTATGACTAGATTCCTAAGGATCTTTCAGTCTTCCTATTTTAGTTAAGTTTTGCTAATTTGTCAAATAATGCTACTGGATCTGTGACTTAATCACAAATTTTAGGAGATATTTTCAGTGATTCCATTTGGAAGTGTGGCGGTATTATTAGGAAAACATCCTAAATAGGTGCTTGATATTTACTAATACCTGATTCCAGACTTTATCACAGTTGGTGCCTTGATTTTCTCTTATAACTCTACAAACTATCACTATATTTAGTGGCTGAAAGCAACAACCATTTTGTTATTATTCTTTATATTTTTCAAACTTTTTCTTGTTGTTCAATTACACTTGCCCCCATTTCTCCTGTTACTCTCCCCCACCCTACTTACTCCCACATCCCACATTCAATATTCCCCCACCCCATTGTCTTTGTCCATGGGTCCTTTATACATGTTCCTTGACAACCCTTACTCTTTATATTTTGTGAGCAGAGAAAGACATGTTGTTTTGACCCAGCTGGGGATTGGCTAGGCATCTCTTTTCATGTAGTCTCAGAGCTTCTTCTTTTCATTTCTCTACATGGTCTTCTTCTGGGATGGCCTCAGGATAGTTGGACTTTTTACCTGGCAGCTCAGAATCCCAAGAGCAAATGTACTGAGAGAGGTAGAACACACCGGTCTCTCAAGGCCAGGATCCAGAAGCAGACACAGCATCACCTTCACTTTACGCTGTTTGTCAAAGCAGTCACAGAGACGGCCAAGTTCAATAGGAGGACACAGAGGACGGCCAACCAATCTGCAGCTGTCTTTAATCAACCAAAATAAGGGCCTGAGTTTTAATTATACGTGGAAATACAGGATTTAAAAAAATACATAAGAGAAAGGCACACCTTTCTTATTAATGATGTTACTGAAAAATCACACAGACATTTCTGCCAATATGTAATTGACAATTTATCCCTTTATAAAGATGAAGCATGTAGTATGTTTGCCTCATTTTTTTACTGAATGGTCATTCATCCCAGTTTTGGTACTTTAAAATGCTATAATTAGTTGCATAGGTTTTGCTTATGTGTTTTAATTTTTGTCCTCCTTTCCCTCTTTAAATAATATAGTTTTGTATGACATGTGCTGTTTTCCTGTCACTTGTTTTGTTTTGGACACACAGGAAGGTTAAAGGGAAGAATCTGAGGAGCCAGGTTTCAACCAGTATGTGGTCATCCTAATCTTCTTAAAGGTTTTATTATATTTAATCCTCATAGCAAACCTATAATCTCCTTATACAAGTGTTTAATAGGAGAACAGTGTTTAATAGGAGTTAATTAAATTTCACATTAGCTTAAGAAATATGACTACAGTGAAGTCAGAAGTCCATTTCTTGAATGTCTACTGAAATTTATATTGGCAGTGTTTGACTGAGTCGTGATCCTGATTTGTGGGTCCACAAGCTGCTAATTTCTGGACAAATGTTAGCTTAGCAGATCTCTAAACTTCCTATTGGTTATAAAACTCCACGAGGGCTTACATTCTTGAAAAAAATAAAATGGCTATTGAACATCAGGAGACAATACTTTTTGTTGTTAGCTAAGTCATTTAAATAAATGGCAAATTAGGAAGAAGGTCTTATGCTGGAAGTTTATTGGCTATAATTCACTTCTACTTATACCTGCAAATGACTATTCATGTCTCTTGAATCTATTCTCTGGCTCTTGATCTACCTTCTAAGCCATATTTTCTTTTTATCACAGTTAGTGTCTGTTTGTAGCCGAATAGTTTTCTCAGTCTGATTCCTGCCAATAGAATTTTGGATATCTAAAGGACTCATTCATTTTGTACTATTTCTGTTTCTTTCAGTTTAACCTGGCATCTTGCTGAATATGGAAACCTTTTAAAACTTTATCTTCTGTGAATCTCATTTTTGTTAATATCATTCAACAAAAACATACCAGTAGATTTCTTTGAAGTAATTTCTTTTGTAACATATTTCTCCAAAGAAATAATGCCCTTATAATTAATTTTTAGCTTTATTTTTTTAATTGGGAAGATCTGTGAATTATACTCACTAAAATCATTAAAGGGTCTTTTGTCCTACTGAATAGTTCTTTCAGACATCACTTTTGATCCAAGATCTTAACAAAGACTTTGTAGCCATACAGTCAGCTTCACTTTTAGACCACACAGTTATACTAATGATCTATTGCTTAATAACAAATTTTCTAAAAATTCAGTTACTTAAAATGAGCATTTATTATCTCAAAGTCTCTGAAAATCAGACACCTGGGGTGGCTTAGCTGGGTTGTTCTAGCTCAGACTCCGCCATAAGGTGACAATTGAATTGTGAGTAGGGCAGTAGTCATCGGAAAGACCTATAGGATCCACATCTACACTCATAACCCTAGAAGTTAGCGGGAGCTTCAGTTGTTTCCTTTGTAGGCCTGTTCGTGCAGATGGCTTTATCCAGGATGGCTGAGAACAAGGTGCCACACTGCCTCACATATCCTAGTCTTAGAGTCAGGAACCATGAATTCTTTCTTGTTCTATTACCTTGAAGTGAGTCACTAAGTCCAGCCAACATTCAACACAAGGGAACGGATATCTGGAATTCAGGATCCCTGCAAGTCATCGTGAAGGCAAACTACTACACTGCGTTTCATTAATTTTGGGTAATTCTTAGGCAATATCATTTCAAGTTTTACTTATTCTTTATCACCCTATCTCTTCATGCAACTCCTAATACACTTATGCTAAATTCACTTAATAAATTTTAGTTTTGGCTATTTACTTCAGTTTTAAGATTTACAGGTTTAACCATTTTTATTTATTCATGTTCTTTGTGAAGTTCTTTATTTGAAATTCTCTTTTAATAATCCTTCTAATCCTTGTGATTTAAAAGTTCGATATTTGTAATTGTCCGTGTCAATTTTTATTTTTGATATTTTGAATTTGTTTCCTTGTATGACAATTCAGTTTTACTTTAAATGTCAGACATTATATATGAAAAATAATACAGGCTCTGCATTGGGTATCTTTCTCCAAAAAGCATTTTAATTTTCTTCTGGTAGACTAAGTATGTGTATATTTACCTTCCCAGGCGATGCTTCTAAATTTTCATTATGCCTTTTTCTCCCAGGGCATAAAACTTTTAAGATTGATCTGAAAAGTTGGGACGTTTACTTTGTCCACTAGTACTAGAAAGACCCTAAACTTCAACTTTCATTTTTCTGGTAGGAGAAGGCTGCTAAAATTTCTGCTTAGTTTTCACAAGCTGCTGTAGATTTGATTTTTAGAAATATTACCCCAAGCAGGAGCATTTTTGGAGTCAACAAATAAAAATAAATTGCATTCAAAATGTCATACTTTCTTGTCTCTGGTTTCCTTTCTTCTGCATCTTGACCCATAAAGTCACACCTTGTTTCATAGACCTCAAGGCCACTTTTTGTCTCTCCAGACCAGTGAGACTGTCACAAGCTCTAGACCAGTGCTACATGTGTTTGCTCTTTGACCCTGAACAGTAAATAATCAAATGTCAAGCCTGGGAATGAGTGGGAATTTAGAGCTCACATCAGTATATTTTTCTTCTTTCAGAATCTTTACCTCTCAAATAGTGGCTAAATGTTTAATTTCTGATGCCTTCAACCACTGTTTTTGTATTTTAATTAGATTTCATAGTTGTTATTATTGGGAGATTCAGTCTTATATCCTTTATTTTGGCTTTGCCAGAAGGCGAAGTAACTTCAATTTATTCCAACATATATGCATATTTAATACACACATATGTAGTTTCTATTTTTCTTAACCCATAATTGGTTCCTAAAGAGTTCAGAAGCCCAGACATAGCTATAGTTCTGGAATATACTGGGAGACATAAAATAGGTAAACTTTTTGGAAAGACTATTATGATACAATCTGTATAAGAAAAAATTTTTTTTCTGATTGCTTGAATTTATTTCCTCTGATACCTGTGACCTCTGCTGAGCTCAAGCCCAGCCCTGCTGAGGTGGTATAATAAAACCACAGAAAGCAGATTAAGTTCTATTTTCTTAAAGAAGATCTTGCTTGAAAATACCAAAATCTAGAGAAAAAACATCTTGGAATTAATGAATAAGTATATTGAATGCAAAAAATTAAAATTATATTATGTCTATAGGTGTGAACAATTTAGCCAAGACAGGACATAATTTTATTTATAGACTATTGCTTTAAACTGCATGTAACTTTCTCAAAAACATCTTTAAACAGTAAAACTTTCTTTGCTTTCCTAAAAATAATTTTTAAGTAGAAAGGATTATATCATTTTAAGTTTCTCATATAGCTAAGAACTAATGTGATTCTACTATTACATAGAAGCGAGCATTGAGCCAATACTCAAATCAAGGGCATGGATATCAGGAATTGGGGATCACTGGGCATCATCCTGGAGGCAGACTACCACAATGCATTTTCTCAGTTTTGGAGAATTCCTGGGCATCACCACATAGGTATCTTTAATAGGGCTTAAAGATGTAAAATTAGAGCATATTAGAAAATGGGCAAATATCCTTTAAGAAAATATAACATTTACATATTTTTATACTCAAGATATACATTTCTATTGAAAAATAATGCTAACTCATTTTTTTAAAAAGTTTGTTAAATTGGAAATTTGGTGGCTCACTTAAGGAAACTTCTAGATCCATTACACCAAGCTCTGAAAAAAAATTTAGATATGTTAATATGTCCTACAAGCCATGTGTAACCTGAGTTTGAGTCCTACTATATAGTTGAAATTACCAACTTTTCCAGCCTCATCTCCTGCCTCTACATATTTTTAGTTCTCCTTAGCTGTTGGAATAGTGCTGCCCCATTCAAACTGTCAAGTTATCATCCAAGGTCTTTGTGTTCGTCCTCTTAAGTGGAGGTGCTCTTCTTCCAGATTTTTGAATAACTCTCTTGTTTCATTTGCCTTTCCTCAATTTGTACATTTTCAGATTTCCTTTTCTCATCATTCCAACAAAACAGTATTACTGTCTCTGCCCTTGTCATATTTTATCCTGTTCTCCAGATTGCTTTTTCATAGGTTGTAGTAATATCATACATTTGTTATTTTACTTCCTCAATATCTGTTTCTCCTATTAAAGAATTAATTAATTCCATGAGCAGTTGTATGATCAGTACAAATACTTGTTACTAAAAAAGAGTAAATTGTTAATGTTTATTATTGAATAAGAGCCTCACAACCTTTTAATACAACATACAAGAAAAAAAGACAAGAAAAAACTAGTAAAATAATATTATTTATAAAACTAATCATCTTACAAAGATTGCATGTTTCTTTTGATTTTTTTGTTCATACCTTCTTTGAAAGGAAAACTGATACTTGGATCTCATTTTTAAAGATGTCCAGGATCTCTGTACTGAAAAAATATTTAGATCCTAGTGACAAAACATAACTAGTAGTTATTTATGCATTCTCTGGAGTGTGGGAGACATGGGTTAAAATACTGCATTTGCCTTTTTGTGTACTATTGGATACTGTTGGGTAAGTTGTTGCCTATATCCCAGTTTCTTGGCTATACAGTAAAAGTTATAATGATTATACATACTTCGTAGAGTGAAGTAAACCATGCTCATGCCTGAAACATAATAAATAAACTTTTAAATTTAGCTATTATTTTTATCATTAGTTCCTCTTTCATGATATATAGGTTGTGAATAACCACTTATCTCTAAGCCTAACTCTTATCCTTAAAGAATAGCATTTATATAATTTCCCAGTGTTTTTTCCTCCTTGCAGGATGAGAACAGACAGTGTTTTCTCTCACTTTTTGAGATTCTTCGAAATTTAAAAACATTATTGGGAATTTATTCTATTTTCTCTTTTACAAAGTGAGTAAACAATCTCAAGAATTTTAATACCCTCAGGGTTAACGTTTTTCATTTTATTCTCAATCAGAGGCTGGCCTCATGAACAGTATAAGACCTGACTCTCTCTTATTAATGAATACTGTCAAACACTTGAAGACTAGTACATCTTTTTCTTGCCATGTGGATGAGCCAAGATTAGTAGAAACAGGCTAGTCTTTGCTTGGTCTTACTGTGCTTTGATGCATATGCAATCAACAAAGCTTATATTTCTTTTGAATTTTCACCATATTCTATATGTCTCTAGGTCAGACTACATTGATAATTAAAACAGTTTTTCAGATTCAGTTAAAAATAAAGAAACATCCCATGGATTGGTTTAAATAATGAAGGGACTTTATTGGCCACTTACCTGAAAAGTTAGAGACAGGCAATACTAGATCTATTAATTTGCACAATATTCTCAGGACTTCATGTCTCTCTCTCTCAACTATACTTTTGATAGTGTCAGTCTCCAGACCAGAGTTCCAGATTTTTCTGTTAGGATAGTAGAATCACTAGAGAGCATCTTGAGATCACATGTTTTTACAATTCACAGTCCAAGTGAAAAAAGAGTGTGTCCTTTTCTTTCTCTTCAAATCTTGGAAATTGCTTGTTTCCATTCCTTTTAACCAACTTTCATTGGCCAGAATGTTTGTTTCAAGGAATCATTCCCACTTAAGTCATGTAGACAAATATGGGAAATTCCAAAAGCGTTGATGGAAGAGAGAGAACTGGAATTGAAGAGCCAATCAACAAATGTCTATCGCCCTTTTTTAGGTTACACATTTTTATATTGAAAATGTCTATCTGATAAATACCACCAGGAGTATACTTGCAGGAAACAAGTCAGGTTTATTAACTTTCTGCAGTATTACAGAACAGTGTCCATGAGAAACAAAAGGGCAGATAACTAAAAGGGGGCAGGAAGGGACCTTTTAATAAGGCTTGTGTTTGTGCCTAATGATTGTTTCTATGGAACAACTTTGGGGAGCATGAAATACATCTGAATTCTTAAGTCACAGTAACCTTACTCAGGAGACAGCAGGAACAAAGTAGGGCTGAGGAAATCATTGGTAAGGAAGTAGTAATTGTTCAAAGTATGTGGCCTTGGCCATGTCTAGCTGGAGGCATTCTGTTAATATCTGTTAGGAATGCTATATTCTGATTACCAACCACACTAAGAAAACATTGGGCTCTGTTTGCTCAGCAACTACAAAGTTAAAATAAATGAGCAATGCTGCAAAAACAAAAAAATAAATAAATAAACCCTCTTATCTGAAGAACTGAGGTTGGAAATCGAGGCTACGTTGTATGTTAAAATGACACAAATGGTTGAAATCCTTTAAGTGAAGGCAAAGTGTTCCATTGTCACTGCTTTGATTTCAAATGCTGATGTTTCTCACAGTGAGGTTTTTAATCAACAAGGTTTCTCAGCACTATGTCTTTCAGGTAAATTAATAAAACAAATTTTTACATATTTAAAATAAATAACTGCTACATTAAGAATATTTTATTTTTTAGTGCAGTTTTAGGTTCATAGCAAAGTTGAAGGGATGGTACAGAAGCTTGCCCTATACTTCCCACCCTGCATATGCATAGCCTCCACCGTATCTACATCCTCTACCAGAGTGGTACTTCTATTAAAAGTGATGAAACTACACTGACACATCATAATCACTCAAAGTCAAAAGTTTACTTTAGCCCTGGCTGACATAGCTCAGTGGATTGAGTGCGGGCTGTGAACTGAAGTGTCGCAGGTTCGATTCCCAGTCAGGGTACATGCCTGGGTTGTGGGCCAGGTCCCCAGTGGGGGCCACATGAGAGGCAACCACACTTTGATGTTTCTCCCTCCCTTTCCCTCTCTCTAAAAATAAAAAAATAAGTTTACTTTAAATATTATTCTTGGTGTTGTAATCATGATGGTTTGGGACAAATGTATAATAACATATGCACCATTACAGCATTGCACGAAAGAGTTTGCCCTAAAAATTCTGTGTGCTTCCTGTCCACCCCTGCCCCATCCCAACTCTTAGCAACCACGATCTTTTAATTATCATAATTTGATCTTTTCCATAATGTCATGCAGTTGAAATCATATGGTATTGTTATCTTTTCTGATTGGAATTTTTTTTTGCCTAGTCATATGCATTTAAGTTTCCTCTATGATTTTCATGGCTTGATAGTGCAATTATTTTTAGCACTGAGTAATATTCCATGGTCTGGATATACCACAGTTTACTTATCCATACCGAAGAACATTTTGGTTGCTCCTCAATCTTGGCAATTATGAATAAAGCTGCTATAAACACTCATGTGTGGGTTTTTGTGCAGATATAAGTTTTTACCTCTTGTGGGTAAATACCAAGGAGTGCAATCACCGGATCATATAACAAGAATGTTAAGTTTTGCTAGAAACCACCACAAACTGTCCTCCAAAGTATCTGTATTGTATTGTTTCGTTGCTCCACATCCTTGTCAGCATTTAGGGTTGACAGGGTTCCTTGTTTTGGCCATTCTAATGCCTAGGTAGTGATATTTCATTGTTGTTTAAATTTGCATATACATGATGAGAAATGATGTAGAGCATACTTTATATGCTTATTTGCCATCTGTATATCTTCTTAGACAAAGCATCTTTTAAGGCCTTTGACCCATTTCCTAATTGGACTGTTTGTTTCTTATTGAGTTTTAAGAGTTCTTTGTAGATTTTAAATAACACTCCTTTATCAAATGTGTCTTTTTGCAAATATTTCTCCAATCCATGATTTGTCTTCTCAATCTCTTGACATTGTTTTTTGAAGAACAGAAATTTTTCAGTTTAATGAAGTTCAGCTTAGCAATTATTTCTTTTATGGATTGTGCTTTTGTTGTTTCTAAAAGTCTCCTCCACATACAAGCTCATCTAGGATTCTCTTATGCGATATTGTTATTTTTTAATCCATACCAGAGAACATTTTGGACACTTTTTTCATTGATTTTTTAGAGAGAGTGGGAGTGTGGAGAGAGAGGCTGAGAGAAACATTGAAGTGAGAGAGAAACACTGGTTGTCTCTCACACAGTCCAAATGACTAGGGACATGACCCACAACTTAGGCATGTGCCCTCACTGGGAATTGAACTCACCATCTTTTCATTTACAGGATGATGCCCCAACCAACTGAGCCATATTGGACAGAAATCCTATGTATGTTTTAGAGTTTATAGTTTTGTGTTTTACATTTAGGTAGATCTGTAGTTAATTTTATGTTCTTTTTGCAAAGAGAGTGAGGTCTCTTTCTGGATTCTTTTTTTTTCTCATGAGGATATCCAGTTGTAGCAGATCATCTGTTGAAAGGCCATCTTTCCTCCATTGTATTAGTTTTGCTCTTTTGTCAATAATCAGCTGATAATAATCAACTGATTATTATAAATATAGATTTGTTTCTGTTCTCTCTGTTCTGTTCCATTGATCTATTTGTCAATTTTTCCCAGTTTGTTTCCAGTATATATAAATTTTATTTTAATTGTTGTTCAAGTACAGTTTTCTGTCTTTTATTCCCATCCTAGCCCACCCACCCAGCCCTCCCCACTTCCCTCCCATTTCCACCCACCCCCCCAAGTTTTTGTCCATGTGTCCTTTATACTTGTTTCTGTAAACTCTTCCCTTTTCCTCTGAAATTCCCTCCCCTCTGGTCACTGTCAGCCTGTTCTCTATTTCAGTGTCTTTGGTTATATTTTGCTTGTTTGTTTGTTTTGTTGCTTAGGTTCCTGTTAAAGGTGAGATTATATGGTATTTGTCTTTCACTGCCTGGCTTATTTTGCTTAGCATAATGCTTTCTAGTTCTATCCATGCTGTTGCTTCTTTCTTTTTGAAGGGTAGGAGCAGCTTCTTTCTTTTTGCAGCATAGAATTCCATTGTGTATATGTACCATAGTTTTTTGATACATTCGTTTACTGATGGGCACCTAGCTCAGTATCACTAGCTATCAGAGAAATGCAAATTAAAACCACAATGAGATACCACTTCACACTGGTCAGAATGGTCATCATAAACAAAGCAACAAACAACAAATGTTGGAGAGGTTGTGGAGAAAAGGGAACCCTGGTGCACTGTTGGTGGGATTGCAGACTAGTACAACCACTATGGAAAACAGTATGGAATTTTCTCAGAAAACTAAAAATGGATGTATCTTTTGACCCAGCAATTTCACTGCTAGGATTATATCCTAAGAACCTTGAAAAACCAATCCAAAAGAACCTATGCACCCCAATGTTCATAGCAGCACAATTTACAATAGCCAAGTGCTGGAAGCAACCTAGGTGCCCATCAGTATTTGTCAATTCTTTTGCCAACACTGTACTTTCATGATTACTGCAGCATTATTTTAAGTCTGTAGTGTCAGTTTTTCAACTTTGTTCTTTTCCTCCAATATTATGTTGGCTATTCTAAGTTCTTAGTATCCTCACATGAATTTTAGAATCAGTTTGTAAATATTCACAAAATAACATGCTAGGATTTTGCTTGGGATAACAGTGGATCTATAGATCAAATTGGGAACAACTGACCTTTTGACAATATTGAGTCTACCTATCCATTAATGTAGAATATCTCTATTCAGTAGGGTTTTTTTTTATTTCATTCATTAAAGTTTTATGTTTTTTCTCAGATGAATATTTTAAATATTTTGTTGGGTTTAAGGTTTAACATTTTAACCTTTGGGTGCTGATACAGGTAGCATTATGTTTTTACTTTCAAATTCTACTTGTTTATTGCCAGCATATGGAGAAGTGATTGTTTTTTAATATAAAAGACACTTTAATATAAATCACTTTTATATTATATGTTTTATATAAATCATATTTTTTATTTTGTATCCTACAACCTTGTTATAACTGCTTATTATTGACAGGATGTTTTGGTTAATTCTATACATTTTCCACATAAATGATGATGTCATTTGCAAACAAACACAGTTTTATTTCTTCCTTCTTAATCTGGGTTGTTTTTCTTATCCTATTGCATTAGCTAGAACTTTCACTATGACATTGAAAATGAATGTGAAAGGAGATACCTGCTCTAAGTGGGAACGTTTGAGTTCTTCACCATTAAGTATGATATTAGCTGTAGGTTATTTGTACATATTCTTGTTTTGTTTTGTCTTCAGAATAGCAGCTGTATTTCCAAGTAAGTAGCCAGGGTTTGAAAAATCTTAAATTTACATCTCTAATTTTCTACTGATCACCATTATAATAAAACCTGGAAATAATGGTAGTGGACATTTGTCATAGTCATGAAAGTCCACCATCTCATAAAGAGTCTTTCTATATTAAAGGACATCACCATGATATGACTCTTCCCTCCTTAACAGGTAAGCCAGAGCCAAAAATTCCCAAGATTTTGCAGCTTATATACAGCCTTATGGCGTAGGTACTCGTAGACTTTGGTTCAGACATGAATGACATGTGAAAAGAGGCTATGGTTGAGCTGCCATTTGTCATTTGTTTTTTGTTGGTCTTTTCCTTATTGATTTGTAGAATTTTTAACAAAATATCAGACATAACCCTCTTTCTTTTTTTTAATCCTCACCCAAGGATATTTTTAAAAGTGTTTTGTAGTTATTATATTCCAGTTGTCCCAATTTTTTCCTGTTTGCCCTCTTCTGCTCAGCCCACACCCAACTTCCATAGTCAATCCCCACACTGTTGTCTGTGTCCATGGGTCATTCATACATGTTCTTTGACTAGTACCTTCCCCTTCTTTCCACCATTATCTCCCTCCCCACTCCTCTATGGTTGCTGTCACTGTGTTACCACATCTCTGGTTCTATTTTGCTCATTAGTTTATTTTCTTCATTAGATTCTTCTTACAGGTGATATCATATGTTATTTGTTTTTCACCAAGTGGCTTATTAAATGGAGGTTATTTGTAGATATTCTTTATCAAGTTGAGAAGTTTTCCTCTATTCCTACCTTACTGAAAATTTCTGCTATGAATAGTGTTAGATTTTGTTAAGTATTTCCTTTGCATCTATTGATATGATCATGTGAGTTTTTCCTTTATTCTGTTGATATAATAAATTACATTAGTTGATTTCCACTGTGAACCAGACTTGTATACCTGAGTAAATCACTCTTGTTCATGGTATATACTTTATATACATTGTTGGTTTTAATTTGATAGCATTTTGTTGAAAATATTTCCATCTGCATTTTATGAAAGACATTGTTCTATAGTTTTCTGTAATGTCTGTCTAGTTTTGGTATTTGGGTAAGAATGGCTCTTCTCTGTTTCTAGCCATTGAAATAGATTGTAGAGAATTGCTATAATTTCTTTTGAAAATATTTGTTAGAATTTATCAGTTACTCCATCTGAGCCTAGTGCTTTCAGTTTTGGAGGTTATTAATTATTGATTATATTTCTTTAACAGATGTAGGCCTAGTCATATTATCTATTTCTTCTTGTATGAATTTTTGCAGCTTGTGTCTTTCAAGGAATTCACCCATTTCCTCTAGATTATCAAATTCATTGGCATAGAGTTGTTGATATTACTGCTGTATTTTTACTTGAGATTTTATTTTAAATTTTAATCAGAAAAAAGATGAAAAAATAATTATTAAATGAGTGTAATTAGTGCTACAATACACAAGATAAAGAAGAATCATGAAAGAAAATAAGTAATTAAATAAACAATGCACTCTAATTTATTTTTGAGTACATGTCTTCTAAAATAGCCATAATACCTGTAAACAAGTTTTCAAACACATGTGGCAAAATAAGTGGTTTACAATTATTTTGTTCTGTTTTTTTTCTTTTCTCATTGTTTTTTCATAGATATTTAGGTCTAAAAGTTAACTTTAGGAAACTTGTATTTTTCTCAATAACATATATACACACACATATATACACATATATGTGTATATGTGTGGATTAAAAATGTGTGTACATAATAGATTCATTTTTATTTCTTTGAAACATTTTGGTAATATTATTACTGAATTTAAAGCACTGCCTTTTGAGTCAGTCATATTAGTTGTCCTAATGAAAGTTCATATTTGAATAAAGATTTGATTCTTAGCATCTAATACTCTCGCTGGAAATTTTTTTGCTTTTATGGTTGATTCTTCTACATGAGATTGTCATTTTTAAAAAGTTCCTGGTGAATATTTCTATCTTTTTTGATAGGTAACAAAGTTTTAGGACTTCAAAGAAGTTTTATTTTCTATTTTTAAAATATTTTTTATTTTATTTTATTTTTAGAGAGAGGGGAAGGTAGGGAGAAAGAGAGGGAGAGAAACATCAATGTGTGGTTGCCTCTTGTGCTCCCCCTACTGGGGATCTGGCCTGCAACCCAGGCATGTGCCCTGATTGGGAATGGAACCAGAGACCCTTTGGTTCACAGTCTGGCACTCAATCCACTGAGTCACTCTAGTCAGGGAAGAAGTTTTACTTTTAAAAATAAAATTGTCTGAGTTCCATAGGCTTGGTTTTACCTTTTTAATATACCCTGCTCTCTTTTTAAAAAATGGTTTTGATCTTTGATTCAGAATCTATGATATGATGAATTAATAAAACCTGTTTATCTCTAAACATTAGGTTTTTAATATCAGAAATGGAAAATAATGTATATTACTTATATTTAGAAAATGAATATATATTCTTTATTTTGATCTAGTTTTACCTATTGATGGTAGGAATGGTGTTGAGGTCCCTTGTCCTTCCTCCAAGTCATCCTAAGTTTGCTACTGATATTTTATAAGGGACTTTCAGAATTTTTAAAAGAATATTTTGTTTTATAATAATGAATATTTCTTAAAAGAAGTTTCTTTGTTTAGATCAGTGAAGTCTGGCCTAAAAAACAGCAGAAGTAAAGCTAACTTTGAGACATCTCTATTTACATGAGAACCACAATTTGATAACCTTCTGTCAAAGTGCTTCTCCTTAACAAACATTTACATTCTGATCCTTAAAAGAGACAAATATGAGATAAGATGTTATATTAGCAAGCACCAATTAGAAAAGAAAGAAAAAATCCTACCATAAAAGGGAAATGGGAAGGCTATCTTCTTAACTAGTATGATTTGGGAAATAAAATCACATTGTGGAAAGAAATAGAGAAAGATATTTGCCTTGCCATTTGAGACTGACTCTTCACTTGTTCTAGTCCTCCAAGGATTTATTTTCATCCATTCAACACTTTTGAGCATCAACTTGTCTCAGACGCTATTCTAGATTCTAGAGATATATGATATCAAATACCAGAATAAACCAAGTTCCTGTCTTTAAAGAGGTCACTTTCTAGTGAGGGTGGGCAGGATTATTCAAATATGAAAATAAATATATAATATTTCAAGTAAAATAGGGAACAGGATTATTTCACATCTATTATGTGCATTTGCATTCATACCTCTGTATATGGAAGAAGACAGAAGTGTTTCATGTTTGGTATTCACAGTGTGAAATATAAATAAACAGATAAGGTTGAAAAAAAGCTTTGCAGAAGAGCAAAAATGAAATATGAAAACACCACATACTTATCACCACATGCTTATCATCTAGAGTTATGGTGATAGGAAGATGCCATTAGAGTGAGCCAACTAGAATTCCTCCTCAAAGCTGGGGGGAAAGTAACTACCTTGTCTGCTGGCAGCCCCATCCCCATGATATGACCTCTCATTGCTGAACTTGGATATATTTTCACAATACCAAAGAAACTGGTAAACAGAAGACCTGTGAGTATTCTGTAGAACAACATGGCCCAATAGAATATATGAGTCACAAGTAAAAACCATATACATACATATACGTATCTATATACATATATAGACATATGTATACAAATTTTCTAGTTGTCTGATAAAAAGTGAAATCATTGTAATAATATATTTTATTTAACTCAATTTGTTCAATATTATCAACATTTAATTACTACAAAATTATGAATGGCATTTTAATATTTTTATACTAAATTTTTAAAATCTGGTATGTATTTCCACTTAAGCACAACTTGTTTTGGACTAGAGATATTTTCAATTGCTCACTAGCTCCTGGTTGCTATATTTTATAGCATATCTATATGTCTTTTCCTCTCAGTGTACCCTTCCTGTCCTCTGAAATTTTATCTTTGAGAATAAAAACATATAGGCATTTCAACATGATTAGCACAGGATTTTCTAGCATGTTTTTATTAATGTACCTGGCAATTTTGGGGGGGCTTTTTCTGCCTGCTATGTTAAATATTTGGTTGATATCTCCAGTATGTTACAAGGTAGTAGACATATTTTAATGTTGAGAAATATGGAGCTATATTTGAATAAAATAAGTTAAATTTCTGACAATCTTTTATTCCTGTTAAATTGCTATAACACTATTAATTATTTTAAGAATGAACAACAAACATTTTTTAAAATTTTGGTTCTGTAACAGAGCATGAAGGTCAGTCTCAAGTATCCCAAGATTTTCTGAAATTTTAAAGCATAATGTAAGACTTGAGAAACTTCATTTCTGGATTCTCATTGAATTACATGGCTACTAAGAGCTTCCAGCTTGCTGAAAAAAAAAATATGGAGAATATATATATATTATATATATGGAGAATATATATATAATATATATTATATATGGAGAATATATATTATATATATTATATATTATATATTATATATTATATATTATATATAGAATATAGAATATATATAGAATATATATTATATATAGAATATAGAATATATATTATATATATATTTGGAGAATATATATAGATATATATTCTCCAAAAGGCAAAAGGTGAGTATTCAACATTGGCCTGCTTGTCAAAAACAGTGAATAACATTTCTAGATGCTGACAGTTTATATGATTTTTTCCCAGTTTTCTCCTTACAGCCTTCTCTGTTAGGTGTTTTCTTTCTCTGTTTTATTAGAGGACAAAGCAGAGAATTTAGGCATTCAAATGATGCCAAAAATTTAAACCCATTAAAGTATGATAAGATTTATCTTAGTCAATCCAGAACTGAAGGCCTGTAATCTTGAAAGGTAGATTTTAGGTCTCACAATACAGTATAAATAAAATATAATATTAAAAGTAATCTATTTTTGATATTTAATTAATGGATTATTGACAATTATGATCCTTGCATAAATATGAAAGGACTAATAATAAAATATTCAAATCTAAATGCAATGATAGCTTTCTAAGGTTTAAATTAAAAAGTTATTCTCCTATGTCTATTATTTAACCAGAAAATGACAGAAAATTTTAATTACCTTTTTCTTCACTATAATTATTAATAGTTAGCTTCTATTTTTTATTCTTTCTAACTGAATATTTCATTTACAACAATATAAAGATATTTTCATGCTAATATAGTGTTCTGTGCCTTAATAAATTCAACTGATACTGAAGCATTGATCTTTTGTAGGTTTCAACTTTTTCCTAATTAACAGAACTTGAGGACATTGTTCACCCAACAGACAAAATGAAAATGAAATCTTCAAATATACACAACAGAATACATCATAAAATCATTAACTTTTCTTTTTGGTAATTTATTGTGGAATATTCCTACCTCTCAAAGGATTTTAATGTTCCTAAATATATTTACTTCTATTTGCATTGTGTTGGTATACTTTACTGGAGGTATTAATTTGATTGTTTTACTCTGAGTGCTGCCATAACAGAATATGAATGAGAAGAATTGTGAGGATGGTCTGTGGAGACTGATTCGGTTTTACACTGAGTAGAGGACATGGCTTTGGATAATTTGGTTTGTTTATTCATTGAATCTCTATCTTTTTATATGAATTGTCATTTGAAAACTTTGTTATTATATACATATTGTAGATACTACCCTTTGTTATGATAAAAATCAGTAATGGAGATTATGAGCAAATGGAAAAGAAAACTTTAATGAATTTTTACCTCCTTTGAAGGTAAGAGCAGTGAGGAACAGTATCAAAACTATATAGGTCCTGAAATGGAGAGAGAGCCTCTCACTAAAGGATTCTTGAAGTTTCATTTGGAACTTGACCTCATGGAAATACAAAGAATTCCCACAGGAACAGTTAAGATTTTAGGGTGGCTTATTTTGAGTTTTAAAATCTATTATAGTATAAAGATGAAATATAGATTTTAGTGGAAGAAGCAATAATTTCCTGAATGTTAAAACACTTAATGGCCATGTAAAACTAGAAGTAAACTTGGTTTACAAATGCAGCAATATTATTTTCAAATTCAGTATTGAAATCAATAGAATTGAAATAAAATCCAAAGTATATTTATGAGCTATTCCCTCATGGTTCGTTTTTACTCAAATCACATTTGTAGCCTGAGTTGTACTCTGTGATAGAAGCTAACATTTGCTGAATGTAGCGGGTGGCATTTGCAATATGCCCTTATTGAAATCCCAAATTATATTTATACAGAATGGTTTGATCAAAAAATATTTTCAACCCATTTACTGATACAGACTATATAATCTTCATTATTTTCTCTGTTTCCTAAACTATGAGTTTTTTCCAAACTGACTATCATGAAAAGGAGAAGAAAATAATATTTTTTACATAGCAAGAACACAAGATTTTAAGATGATTTTTACATTGGTGAATATGAATTGTTGCCTAGCTTTGCTGTAAGCATTCCATGAAATGAATTAAAGATTGGTTTTCAGATATCAGATGAGAAAGCATATGTAAGAATAAAAATCTTATATCTATGTTACTGAAGAATCTTTATTTCCTCAAGAGATATATGCAATTTTTTAAAAAACTAAAAATACAGATAAAAAAATACCAGATGTTTTTTAAGTACCAACAACATTTAAGTCTATCATTCCTGTCCCAACATTGAATTTTCACGATCTTAATTACCTTTGCCTAACTTTGTCTATTCATATAAGGTAGGTAAAGATAATTCAGATTAGCTCTGGCTGGTGTAATTTAGTGGATTGAGTGCAGGCTGCGAACCAAAGGGTCACTAGTTCAATTCCCAATCAGGGCACATTCCTGGGTTACAGGCCAGGTCCCCAATGGGGGCCATGTGAGAGGCAACCACGCATTGATGTTTCTCTCCCTCTTTTTCTCCCTCCCTTCCCCTCTTTCTAAAAATAAATAAAATCAATGAAATTTTTTTAAAAGATACTTAAGATTATTGTTGGCATGAAAAAAGGCTCTTTTATATGTTATAAATGGAAATGTGAACACATATAGGTATAAAGAAATATAGATAGACAATAGGTACAAATATATTCTCTAAAGTCTATTTTTAAGTTTTTTATTAATGAAGTTGATCATCTATTTTATAATTTAGTTTTTTGCTCTTATTTGAGATGTTCCTTTTCCCTAATGTATTTATTAATGTTCTATTCATAATTCAATGAATCTGCATATTATCTTTTATTTATAGCACTAGATTTTGAATTTGTTTTTCAGACAGATTGAAAGCAATCGTGATGTGTAATTATTTTATAAATTTGATTATATTCAGTTTTGTCATATTTTATGTGCAACATATTCACTTATGAATATTTGTATATTTAGGTAAAAATTTTACTTTGTCACACATTCTGTGCCTGGCTTCGGATTCAAAGATATACTTGCCTTACATAAATAAATGAGGGAAATTATATTTATTTCTATTATATCAATATTTATGGAAGATTGGTAATAATGCTTTTTTTTAAGTTTTGATAAAAATTGTTAATAAAACATCCAGTTCTGATGCTTTCTTTTGGGGGAGGACATAAAATATTAATTTGCTTACATAATAACAGTAACACAGTGTATATTTTTTCTTTGGTAAGTTATTTTTTTTAGAAAGTTGTACGTTTTGCTTTTCAAATATATAGCATTTATTTTTTATAACAGCTTATAATAATGGCTTTTAAAGTATTTATTTCTAATATTATTTTTATTCCCTTTCCTTATTCTTTGATTATCTTTCCATAAGTGTGAATATTTTATTAGTTCTTTCAAGGAAACTTCATTTTAGTCTATATTTAAGATACTAATTTCTATCCAGTTGTAAAATTAGCATATACATAGTCTGCACTTGCAAACATATATGCTAACTCATTAGATTAAAAAAGGCTTTAGCTGTTTAATTATTTCATAGTGTTATAGAATTTTAATAAATGAGTTTCTATAAAAATTGTCAATCAAATTGAGTGCATTTAATAATTCCAATACTGAGATCATTCTAAATTAGAACAATAAATTATGCTATTATTAATCCTAATTTAATTGTTGATTTTCTCTTTGGAAAAATGAGGTTGGTTGACTCTCAAAGGCTGATACCATCAAGGAGTGTGGAAATCTTATATCTTTTCCCTTAGATAAATATTTGAGATATTGCCAAGGAAACAGGAGCATTAGCTTGAACTGCAATGCACCACAAGTGTAAAATTCTAGAAGTATCTCAGATATAGAAAAAGTCCACTCAGAGCACTTTGAGTTATCTAAAAACCTTTTCACCTCAGTATAAATAATCAGAGTAGAAGAAAAAACATGCTATTGGTGACATGGAAAAGAATACAGGTTATTATTTCCCTTTATTTTGGAAAAAGCTGCCAAACAGAAAATATGGATATTACACAATCAACAATACTGAATCTTTGGACTTTAAGGCCAGAGTTCCCCATAGATAAATAGATTTTTTTACAACAAAAGAGAGGCTGGAGTCGATCAGAGCACTTCATCATGTCAAGGATTTTTTTTTTTTTGTAAACAAGGAAGGATAATGAGCATTTGTCACTAGCCCAGCCATTCCTCATTAAGAGAGGTTTTTATGAACAGCAGAGTTCCATCCAAGATGAAGGTTGGCAAATAACAGCTTTGATATCAGAGAGGATTAGGAGATAATCATTTCACTTACCGAAATGTCTGGTGTTTCATTTTGTAAAGTGACTCACATGACTTGTCAGACATTGCTCATATTTTCCAGAGAAATGTCAGTATTGATTTTATTCCTGGTACTTTCTATGATGGAATCAGCAGACTACACATAGTTATAGGAAGCAAGTGTAAGACTATTAGGTGACTAAATCTTCAGACTTTGTTTTTCATCAAGGTATTGGTAAAAAGAAAATAGCCAAAACGCAGTTTGAGGAGTTTTAATGAGATCGAAGAAATCAGATATTTGAAGTACGGACCAGTGTTCTGTGTTTGGTGGAAGAGGCACCGAGGCACGGTGCTGGTCTACGGCGCTCCAATCTTGTTCAATGTGTTGTCGCCTTCACCGTTGCCTTCGCCCACCGGGGAACCAAAACTAACTCTGATGATTTCTGGTGTCCTTAGTGTCAGAGAGAAGATGCAGATAAAAATGATGATTTAGAGAATTTTCATGGGGCCCTGTAAGATAAGAAGTTTTACTATTTAAAACAGAGATAAAATTTTACATTAAAAGAGTTTATGTTGTTTTTCCCTCAGAAAAGACAATAATACAAAAAACATATTAAGGAGATTTTTTTCTATTTTTAAGAATAAAAAACTAAAAAAACATTTTTCTATTTTTCAAATCACTGTCCTTGAAACTCCTAAGTTTTTGAAACACATAAGCATGTGTACAAATGATGAATTATGACAATGGCTTCCTCCTACCACTATGTTATTTTTCTTTCTGAATTAAACATTAAATCATTTTTACAGGTAAAGCAGATGACTTTAATGAAATAGTGAACTCCAAAATGGAAATTATGACTTTAAAAGATTATTTTGATTCTTTTTTTATTAGGATGGACATTCTATGAGAAATCCCTTTGTGATGGGCTGTGTCATGGCAGCCAGAATTTTGAAATATTTTTATGAGACAAGAAACAAAACACAGAGGGGGAGGAAGCTGAGGCTATTTCTGAAGCCAAGATGTAGAATCACTGAAAATTGAATAAATTAAGTGACTAAGATAAGATAGAAAGAAAGAGGATAGAAAAGCATATAGGAGGAAAATGATCTATAAAAGAAAGAAAGTAGTAGAAGAGTGATAATGAAAATAAGACTAAGGAGAGACATCTTGAGAAAGAAAGAAATAAGAAAGGAAAATAAATCTTTATAACCCTAATCAAAGTTATTTAAGGTAAATGGTTTTATTTCACATTGTTAAAATGAACACAATCACTTTCTTAACTTTGTATATAGCACATATGCCATGTGAATCTTTTCAAAGATGATTAGTAAGAAAAATCAGTAGTG
>PVKM010014050.1:0-29528 GCA_004027735.1 Carollia perspicillata
TGTATATAGATTTCTGCTGCTGTTTATATTAAGTAGACAGATGGAAATTATTTCTGTCACTGAAAATGACATAGACCTGCAAGGACCGTGTGTGCTCATTCACTACCAAGAGCTCCTGTTCTACCAAAATACATTTTTAGGTATTGATCAGGCAAAGGTCTGTTCTGCTGAAGAGGCTAATTCTCCATAGCAGACACATTAGCAATTGGGACAGTAATGCCACTCGACTTGAGTTCATCAGGTCCTCAAATAGTTCAATGTCATTTTGTTACATCACTGATGAGACACTGTAGGAACTTAACTCTTGTTTATGTCAATTAACCTATGGTAAAGTTGGTTTCATTATACGTTGTTTTGCTTCAAGTCGCGTAACCTACCAACATTAAATGAGGATTTACTATACTTCACAAGGTTAAAGAACCCCCACACAGACTTACTCAGACTCACTACCTCTCAGCTCCAGCACTAGGGTAGCACCTTGAAAGGCACCCATGGCATAAAGGGAGGAACTGAAGTGTCTGGCATAAAGGTGGGAGCTGGGGAGAACTTTCTTCCAGTCAGAAAGGCAGGCAGAGGCCATTGTCTTTTTTCTGGCCCTCCCCTCACAGAATAGAGCTGGCAGGTTGTACCATATCTGAGCCTCCATCAACCTGGCTAGCACTGTTTGCCCCACTCTGGAGATCCCCTGAGGCTCCATCCACCCAACTTAAAGGCCCACCCAAACTGTTAACAGTGACTCTTCATATTAATGGCTAGTCTTGGCTCATGATTCGCAACTTCCTAAATCCTCTCAAACAAGCAACAGCTGGACTCAGTGAGTCCTCAGCCCCCTGTACCTCTTGCTAAGTGGCCCCAGGCCTGGTACTAGTAGCACCCAGCCTATATTCACAACTTGGCTTCGCCTGGGAATCTCCAAGCCCAGCACAAGTAGCAGCCATTTCAGATCACTTTATAGCTCATAGAGGGTAGCCCAGACAGAACACAAGTAGGGGCTGACCTTGGCCTGCATACCCAGGAAACCCCAGAGCCTGTGCTCCCATGGGACAGTTACAGACCATATCAGAGCACCACCACCCTGCCACTGCACAGCTGATCCTCCTGGGAGGACAGAGGTTGCTGGTCAGTGGTCACAGCCAGTCCTTGGAGCTGACTGGCCTGGTAAATCCCTCCCATTGACGTGCCAGAGCAATCAAGGCTCTACCACAAGAGGAGGGTGTACTCAGCCCACAAAAAGGGCACACCTCAAGTATCCAGCCTGAGTGATGACAGGCTGTGCCGCTGGACCCTGCAGGACACCTATGTTTGGCACGCTACCAGGGCGGAGTCATAGCAGTTCCCTCTAATAGATCAAACACACACAAAGAGGCTGCAAAACGAGGAGACAAAGAAACATGGCCCAAATGAAAGAAAAGATCAAAACTCGAGAAAAAGAACTAAGAATAGAGATGAGCAATCTATCAGATAGATGCAGATTCAAAACACTGGTTAAATCATATGAGTTCTTTATGTATTTTGAAGATCAAACCCTTGTGCAATACATCATTGGCAAAAATGTTCTCCTATATGGTTGGTCCCTTTTCATTTTGATGATGGTTTCTTTTGCTATGCAGAAGCTTTTTAATTCGATGTAGTCCTCATTGTTTATTTTTCCTTTATTTCCCTTGTCCTAGGAGATATATTGGCAAAAATATTGCTACATGGGATATCTGAAATTTTACTGCCTATGTTTTGCTCTAGGACTTCTGTGGTGTCATGACTAATATTTATATCTTTTATCCATTTTGAATTTATTCTGCTGTATGGTGTAACTTGGTGGTCTAGTTTAATTTTTTTGCATGTACCAGTCCAGTTCTCTCAACACCATTTACTGAATAGGACATTTTTACCCCATTGTATGCTATGGCCCCTTTGTCAAATATTAATTGACCGTAGAGCCTTGGGTTTATTTCTGTGTTTTCTATTCTGTTCCATTGATCTATGTGTCTGTTCTTATACCTATACCAGACTGTTTTGATTACAGTGGCCTTGTAGTACAGTTTGATGTCAGGTATTGTGACCCCTCCTACTTTGTTGTTCTTCCTCAATATTGCTGAAGCTATTTGGGGTCTTTTTTGTTTCCATACAAAATATTTGTTTTAGATCTGTGAAATATGCCATTGGTATTTTAATAGGAAGTGCATTGAATCTATAGATTGCTTTGGGCAGTATGGACATTTTAATTATGTTAATTCTTCCAATCCATGAACATGATATACACTTTCATTTATTTGTATCTTCCTTAATTTCTTTCTTCAGTGTTCTCAGTTTTCCAAGTATAGGTCTTTTACCTCCTTGGTTAAATTTATTCCTAGGTACCTTATTTTTTTTGTTCCTGTAATAAATAGGATTTTTACCTTACTTTCTGTTTGATATTTAATTGTTCTCTGAAATGTATAAAGAACTCATACAACCCAACACCAGGAAGAAAAACAATCCAATTAAATAGGCAAAGGACCTGAATAGACATTTCTCCAAGGAGAACATACAGATGGGCTGTGGGGGGGCTTTGCCCTCATAGTTTGCCCGCAGATGAGAATAAATCTACCAAGACATGATCTGCTTGGGGAGGAACGGTGTTGGATCTCTCAAAGGAGAAGGGCCAGGAGCCTGTTCCTCAGTGGGCTTTTATTGGGTTTAATTTGCATAGGAATACAGATAAAGCTCATCAGTCATTGTCAGGCAGTAAGGATCAAACAATAGATAACATACAAAGAACTCTGAGGGGTTATTCTGAGCCAAGGTCAGATAGCTAAAGGGCCATAAAACTTTGGGGAAACAAACTCAGTCTGTGCTTGGACCCTTATCATTTAAATTGAGGGTATTCTTAACGAAGCAGGTTTCATAGAAATTTATGAATTTTTTCTTAGGCCCGATTACCCTGGGGAACCTGCCCTTTCCAGCACAGGGCTGTACCACCCTCTGTCATTGTTTCAGGATTAAGTCAGGCACAGGAAGTAAGACAGCCAAGAGATTAGGAGACTTCTTGTAAACAGAATGAAGACTCAGACTATGTCAAAGCCTAGGGGTGAGGGTCCATCACCCCCTTTTTTAATAGTCCCCCAAGTCCTTCCCTGAGGGCCCTTTCATGACTGTGCCTGTCTTAGGTCGTCTCTCCCTTGAGGAATCTTACTTGTCATTGGCTAACCAGTCATCTGCTCAGGGCCAAGCAGGGTGAAGTAAAAGGGGGCAGAGACGGCGTCTCTGCCAGGGAGATAAGCTTTGTCTCCTTAGTGGCTTATGGTCCCAAGGTCTCTCACTCAGCCTTAGCCATGGGGGGTTACAGCTTCTGAAACCAGGTAGGGTGGTTCCCAACAGTGGGCCATAGACATATGAAAAAATGCTCAACATCACTAGCCATTAAGAGAGATGCAAATTAAAACCACAGTGAGATACCACCTCACGCCTAACATAATGGCTATCATCAGTAAATCAAACAACAAATGCTGGCAGGGATGTAGAGAAAAGGGAAAACTAGTACACCATTGGTAAGAATGCAGACTGGTGAAGCCATTGTGGAAACAGTATGGAATTTCCTCAAAAAACTAAAAATGGAACTGCCTTTTGACCCAGCAATTTTGCTGCTGGGGATATAGCCTAAGAATCCCAAATTACCAATTCAAAAGAACTTATGCACCCCTATGTTCATAGCAGTGCTATTTACAATAGCCAAGTGCTGGAAACATCCTAAGTGCCCCTGAGTAAATGAGTGGATCAAAAAACTGTGGTACATTTACACAATGGAATACTACACCGCAGAAACAAAGAACTCCTATCTTTCTGACAGCATGGATGGAAATGGAGAATATCATGCTAAGTGAAATAAGCCAGTAGTTGAAAGACATACCACATGATCTCACCTCTAAGAGGAATCTAATGAACAAAACAGAACCACAGGCAGGCATGGAAAGCTGGAATAGACTGACAGTGACTGGAGGGGACAGTGGGGATGATGGTGGAAAGAAGGGGAAGGGACTAGTTAAAAAAACATGTATGAATGATTCATGGATATGGATAACTGTGGGAATTGACTGTGGGAGCAGAGGGTGGGATGGGCAGAGGAGGGCAAAGGGTCAAAATTTGGGGCAATTGTAATAGAATAACAATAAAAAATTACTTAAACAACACTGGTTATAAGGATGCTCAAGGAATGTAGTGGGGACCTCAACAGCATGAAAAAGATCCAGTCAGAAACAAAGGATACATTAATCAAAATAAAGAACATTTTAAGGGAAACAACAGTAGAGTGGATGAAGCTGAGAATCAGATCAATGATTTGGAACATAAGGAAGCAAAAAGCAACCAATCATAACAACAAGAAGTATTAAGAATCCAAAAAAGGAGGATAGAGGAAGCTGCTTCTGAGACAACTTCAAGAGATCCAACATACGCATCATAGGGGTCCGGAAAGAGAAGAGAAAGAGCAAGAAATTGGAAATCCGTATGAAAAAATAATGAAAGAAAATGTCCCTCATTTGGTAAAGGAAATAGACATGCAATTCCAGGAGGCACAGAGAGTCCCAAACAAGATGGATGCAAAAGCCCCATTCCAAGACACTTCATAATTATAATGCCAAGGGTTAAAGGTAAAGAGAGAATCTTAAAAGTAGGTAGAGAAAAGAAGTTAGTTACCTACAAAGGAGGTCCCATAAGATTGTCAGCTGATTTCTCAAAAGAAACTTTGCAGGCTAGAAGGGACTGGCAAGAAATATTCAAAATCATGAAAACCAGGCACCAAGATTGCTCTACCCAGCAAAGCTATCATTTAGAATCAGAGGGCAGATAAAGAGCTTCTCAGAGAAGAAAAAATTAAAGTTCATCATCACCAAACGATCACTATATGAAATGTTAAAGGGACTTACTTTAGAAAAAGATGTTCAAAAGTATGAACAATAAAATAGCAATAAATATGTATGTAGCAACAATTGAATCAAGAAACAAACTAAGCAAACTAGAAGAACAGACACAGAATCATGGATACAGAGGGCGTTTTGATGGTTGCCAGATGGGAGCGGGGTGTGAGAGAATGGGTGAAGAGGTGAGGCGATGAAGGAGTACAAGTAGGTAGTTAGCAGAAAAGCTACTGTAATATAAAGTACAGTATAGGAAATGGAGTAGCCAAAGAACTTACATGCATGACCCATGAACATGAACTATGGTGTGGGGATTGCCTGAGGGAGAGGGGGTTGCTGGGTAGGTGGGGCCAAGGGGGAAAATTGGGACAACTAATAGCATAATCAATAAAATATGATTAAAAATTTTAAAAAAATTAGTTAATCTGAAGTAAAATAGCTTTCCTTAATTTAACTTGAATCATTCTATCATAATTTATGGTTTCGTAGTGGAGATATTCTCTGGCGTTACAAAAAATAATGATTTTTGTCTTTCCTTTAGCTCTTACAGTTTCTGAATGCTGTGTAAAAAACCTGTTTACAGTGTTCTTTTTATTGCACGGCACTTTGGGGAACTGATGCTTAGAACGGGGCTGGTTGCATTTGTACTAGTAGAGAAAGCTAGACGAGCTAATAGAAACTAAAAACTGGTAAGTTTGGTGCACAGAGTTTTTAATTGCCTAATGTATAATAAACTATATAACATATAATTAGTTATTTATCTCAATATTCTACAATAAAAAAGTAAAGTTGTAATACATGAATTTTAATTTAGTTCATTTTTAAAGGCATAAGATACCATTTAGTTCATGGAAAACAGCATGTATTATAAGTACTTTTTTCATATTAAACAATTTATTCTGGAGGATATGTTTTACTTGAAATGAAAGCTGGCATCGTCCCTTAAGTTGTGTTCAAGTTCTAAAAACGGTTTATTTATACCAACCCATTTATGATTTGTCATGTAAAATTAAGGAATTATTAGATTTTCAAGACCGAGTTTATATTTGCGCGTAGGAAGGTTGGTGTGGCGTAGAGGTCGGGAACGCAGGCGCTGCTGTCTCTGCTGTCACATCTGTTTCGGTTCCCTGCTTCTTATTCACTGTGTGTTGTTGGGTGCATACAACCTCTCTGTTCCTCATTTTCTTCATTTGTTAAAGGGGATGATAACAATAATAGCCATCTCATAAGATTTTTGTGAAAAGAGAGAAACCACGTCAAGAATTTAGAACCTCTCTGGCACAAGGTAGGAACTTGATAAATAGTAACTAATGTTGTTTATTGGGTCTTATCACGTGTGAATAAATTTATTATTCTAAAGTAATGTTAGCTAGGTGTTGGTAGAAAATACTCTGATGGGTTTTTCCTGTGTCAAAATCAGAAAACATAGATAGCAATCTGGAAAAGAAGGGAGCAACAATGCAAGCAACTAGTAATTCAAGCCTTGAATGTTTTTAAAATACAACTTTTTCAAAATGTATTTTGAGTAATTATTAAGTCTGAATTATAAATTTTTTAATTTTTTAAAATGTATTCATTTTTGCTATTTCCATTACCATATATCCCCCTTCTGCCCTCTCCCCCTACCCCCGCAGTCACCACACTGGTGTCCATGTCCATGAGTCCTTTTTCCTTTTTATTTCATCCCTTCACTCCCTAACCTACCTGCCCCAAGCTGTCTGCCAGCTCCTTATGCATGAGTTTGTCTCTGTTTTGCTTGTTTGTTCAGTCTGTTCATTAGATTCCACATATCAGTGAAATCATATGGTATTTGTCTTTCTCTGACTGGCTTATTTCACTTAGCATAATGTTCTCCAGGTCCATCCATGCCATTGCACAGGATAAAAGTTTCTTCTTTTTTACTGCGTAGTAGTATTCCACTGTGTGAATGTCCCATAGTTTTATCCACTCGTCTACTGATGGACACCTGGCCCCTTCCAAATCCTGATGATTGTAAATAACATTGCAACGAACATAGGGGTGCTTATGTTCTTTCCAGTCAGTGTTTTGGGTTTCTGCAGTTTTATTATTTTCAGGCATAAGGAGTAACTTATATGTTAACAAAATATATCAGGCAGCTTAGGCTAAGTTGTTCTGAGATAACAAACCCCGAAACTTTTACTGGCTTACAATCAGCAAAGGTTTGTTTTTATACTTGTGCTTCGTGTCCACTGTGGGTCAGTTGCAGCTCTGTTCCCTGTGGTCTTCACTGTGGGGTCCACCTGGTGGCAGAGGTTCTTTCCGAAACTTCGCTAGTTGTCAGAGGACGTAGCAAACTGATCCTTGTCTCTTAAAGCTTCTGCCCAAAAGTTGACATTGCCACTTGCACTGACATTTCAGCGTCTAAAGCAGGGGTGGCGAACTTTTTCTGTCTGATGTCAGAGTTCATTATTTTAGGCTTTGTAGGCCACCTGTGGTCTCCATTGCATATTCTTTTTTTTCTTTTTAGTACTGTTTTAAAGAATATAAAACCATTCTCAGCTCTTTAAAAAAAAACAAAGCAGGCCACAAGCAACATCCAGTCTGAGCGTGTCACCGCTGACTTCTGGTCTAAAGTTATGTGATGTCCAGCGTGGGGGGCCGTGAATAATTATAATCAGTATTCCATACAAAAAATTGCTCGACTGATATTACCGTAGATTAACATTATTTGTAATTTACTTCTCAGTAGTTTGTAAGTAAAGTTTCGCTTTTATGGTGTAAAAATTTGCTCTCTTGGAGCAAACATTTTCCTGTAAATCTCAAGGAGCAAATTTGCATAGCAAAGTCATTTCTAAATACTTAGCCTTGTCCAGTTATCACAATTTCTGAATCCAGGTTCTTAACTTACAAAACCATTATTGGACTTGGCAAACTTAAATATGTGGCAGATTTTAGTATACATTAAACAAGTTTGCCTAAACTGGCACCAGAAGAAAATGCAAAGAACAGTTTGTTTATCCTTACAGTTCAAGATAATGGATTGGCCGCATACATTTATTTCCTCTCCTTCCTGCAACCTCCACTAAAATGATAGCATCATAGTTTATAAAAATAAGTACACACACGTACACATACTCATAAATTTATTCACAAGGTCAAGGCACACTGGAATGAAGGCATTAGCAGATGTGAGACATCAGTTTCTGGGTGACATTGTGGACAGAGGGTGGCAGCCGCCCGAGCTCAATGGAGGAAACCTAGTGAAAAGGAGGAAAGAGCTCATCGGATGCTCAGGACCACACCTGTTTCTGAGGAGCGTGGAGGGCACCACGAGTCAGGATTAGAAGTGAGAGTCACTAAAAGTCTGTAAAATGTGGTGTCATGTTTCCACCTAGCATGTATAGTGGCAGGTGTGTGACTAGACCTTGGCCAGTAAATATCATAGGTTTCTTCTCTGGAAAAAACCCAGTGATTCTAAGCAAAGACCACCTCATACTTATATTAAGGATTCCTCACAGAAATTACCTGGACCCCATCTAATCACATTTATGCTCACCAGTGAACAAACTATCTGAAAGTGTAGGGTTTTGGGTCAGCTTTTTAGTGAGGCTTTCTTAATTGTGACTCAGGAGACACTAAGGGAAAACCTCAACAGGAAAGAGAAAACTCAGAATAAATAAACCTCTTTCTTTAATTAACCCTCCAGGATGAGTATATAAGGGAGAGGTGAAAAAAATTTTAACTAATTCTAATTAGTCACTTTCAGAAAAAATTGGTAAGATATTGTAAAATACAATGCCTTACACTGTATGAAGATCTTTTTTTTTAAGGGTACTCTGAGAAAGGAACAGTCAGAAGACAGGGCTTCTGTAAATTATAAATCCGATTGCCGAAATAAAACATGTAGGAGAAGGGTCAGTGCAGGGATTGGCAAACTAGGGCCATGGCCAAATCCAGCTCACCACCTGTTTTTGTATATAAAGTTTTATTGCAACACAGCTCTGTCCACTTGTTTACATATTGTCTGTGACTGCTTTTGTACTACAACAGCAGAGTGAGGTGTGAAGAGATCGTATGGCTCGTCAAGCCAAAAATATTTACAGAAACAGGTTTCTGACCCTTAGTTATAAAATAAGAAGTGAGAAAAAACCTCCAGACACAGAAAATAAAAATAGAGTAGAAAAAAAATAGATGATAAGACTAAAAAAACTTGAGACTTAGACAACTTAGGAAGATTTATAACATGTCTCAGAGGTGATTTCATAAAACTGAGGGAAGGAAGTTGTATTATAATACAAGAATCAGATAAAATAAACAATGAGAGTTGGAACAGACTCAGATATAGAGGACATACTGACCGTTGTCAGGGGGCGGGGGTAGGAGGGCTGGGAGAAAAAGGTGAGGGTATAAAGAAGTAGTAATTGGTGGTTACAGAATAGCCACAGAGGGGTAGATGACAGCATAGGAGATAGAGTCAGGAATATCGTGACAACTGTGTGTGGGGGCGGGGGTGTGCTTGAAGCAGCAGGGGTCCTCTGTGTAAGTACGTGATTTTCTAACCACTTGTCTGTACATCTGAAACTAATAGAGAATAATAGTGAACGTGAACTGCAATTGAAAAAAAAAAAACAGAAAATTTACCAAAGCCTGGACTTAGACACACCATTATGAAATTTCAGAAATGCCTAAAAGGTCCCACGTAATATAAAAACGAATGAAGATTAGAATGGCATCAGAATCTCAGCTACGAAGTTGGATGCTAGAAGACAGTGAAGCTAAGGCTTCGGAATTGCAAGGGTAAAGTTATTCTCACTACGTTAAGTGGTTTGTATTTATTACCTCCTTATACCCCATCACAACACTGTTGTGGGTATAATTACTTTTCCCCATTTTACAGAGAAACATATCTTTCAGTAACTCTCCTGAAGTCCCTGTGTTACATTTGATGGCTCGGCAGTCTAGAAGTATTCCCAAACCTTTCCGGTTTCTTTCCTGTACTTCAGAGAAGTACATTTCCCGGACTCCCGAAGTTCCACATGCTAATCGGGTTCCACCCAGCACGTGCACTCCTGCCCGATTCGCAGGAGAAAGTGCAGCAGAAGCCCTCTCCCTTCTGCTTCAAGGCAGGAACAGTCCGGGAGAGGTGTTCTTCCCCTCTCGCAACATCCTGCCAGCTACTTGTCAGCTTCATGGGCGCTAAGAGGTGATTGCAGTGGCGGCAGTGACCTCCTGATCCCTCGAGCAAGCTCAACTAATTCTGCCTTTTAACTCCTATCTCCCCACCTTCTTGGTAAATGTAGTAGCTCCTTTTGTGGGTCGGCTTTTCAGTGTTCTAGGCGTCATTCCTGCAGGCCCAGCCTCGACCCCGTTCCTCCAGGTCTTCCAACCATTTCGTGAGCACCTGATTTCCGAATGAAACCTCTTCCTTCTGCGTACAGTGATTCCTGGTTCCTTCACGGAGCCCCGACCGGCACGGTTCACAGTTAAGGCTTGGTGTTAATGCTGGAATAAGGGATCTGAGATTTTTTTCAGATTTTCCAATTTACATCAAGGTAGTTCGTGCTATACAAGGACATTGTCAGTTATAATTAGGGTTCGATTCTAGTTAAAATAGTTTTTAACATAATTTCTGAGAATAATTTCATTTCCTTAGTAGAAGAGGAAAAAGAAAAGTAGCATTCAGTTACTCTGTGCGGAGTACAAATTTAAGCACTTGATGTACATTAATTCACTTAATCTTCACAATTACCTCTAATAATAGTTAACTTTTAGCCTTAATTTATAGCTGAGAAAGCAGGCATAGAAAGGCTGACTGACTTGCCCAGGGTCACAGGCTTAGGAAGTTGCAGAGTAGGGGTTTGAATTCATCCGCCTCCACAGTCTGTGCTGTTAGCGATTCTGGGCTCCATTTATCCTTAATCTTAGATGACTAAATCAGCCCCGAAAGAGGGTTGGATTAGTCTAGGGATGTTGGTGATAGGACCACCTTCAAAGTATGAACATGTCTTTACCCCCATATACTTTAATTTTATTGGATGTAAAAATCTGAGCAGCTCTAAAACGTCAAGGTTATGATTTTGAGGGAAAAGAATCCAATGTAAAATAGATCCAGAAATGAAATCTCAAAGTGCTTTTTCATAATCAGCCCTGGTACCCTGCAAGAATACACCGTAACCAAAATCGTTTCATGAAACAGTGCCGGATTCTTCTTTGTTACTCTGCGCCATTTCTCTTTAAATGTTTATACTTTCGGAACTGTTACATTTCTTGGTCATTTCGTTCCTTTCCTTCTGTGCCTGTGAGTGTGAACCCTAGAATGTACCGTGAAATATGTTAACTCATTAACAATCCTAAAATCTCACAGCTCAGATCAGTTTAACAGTTTACTAAATTGTGTTGGTCACACATGTAAAATCAGAGGCCTTCGGTGATACGTGCCTTAGTGAGTGGGGTTCTCAGAACAGAGGTCTGAGTGTGTAAAACGGGAAAGGCGGTAAAGGGTGTTTCTCCTGGTGGTCCTCCCCCGACCGCACACACCTAATGGGCATGTTGTGTACCTGTTTTTACATATAGGTCCGAAGTTCATTTACAAGTCAGTGTTGGAAGTTTGCGCTAAGGCTAAATATTTCCAAAGCACAAAGACTCCAGGGGAATTTTAAGTACTATTTAGACTTTCTTTTTATTGGAAAATAAGGCATATTTCCCATCCCCACCCTCACTCCCCTGGCAGGGGCTCTGGCAGGCTGGAAGTGGGCACCCCAGGGAGTCCATAAGGAGAGCCTCCATTGAGGAATGCGCAGTGGAGGCAGCAGTGTGTGCGCGGCTGTGTTACTGCTGACGGCTACTGGGGAGGCCCTTGGAGAACTTCCTCTTAGGTGCTGTTGGCCACGATCTGGTCCCATGCTCATGGCCTCTGCAAGAGGGACTGGACACCTCAGTTCCTGGTACGTTAGCATCCACAGTGAGAGGAGAACTCTTCCAGCAAGAAACAGAGAGCTCGGGAATGGCTGTTGAGTGGGCAGCCAGCAGTATTCGCTGTGGTTTACAGCCAGGGATTTTGGTGGCAAGCTTCTAGTTTGTATTTTCATGCGTTTGCAATTACGCTTTTAAAATCTTTTGGAAGAATATATATAAAGTAAATGATTTCTCCTTTAAATTTCTCTCCTCTTTCCAAGTATACATTTTATATTTAAAAGCCATTATGATAATTTCAAAGTAGACTTACGAATGTAGTCTCCTCACTAGTGAACAGCTGTCTTATATTGTTAGAGCAAGCAAAAATTTACAACTCTTACATAGCATTTCTTTCTCCCTTCACTCTAATCTATTTTTATCTTTTTCCTAATAAGAACTTGACTTTTTTTTTACCTTTGGGTTCATATTCCTACATACATACTAGAAGCGCCATTCCAAAAAATGAATATTTAAAATGTAAAGTTAAAAGCTAAAATGTTTGTTCTGAAACATCTACCACCTGGCCCTCTTCTTTCTTACAGTTCAAAAGCAGAATTTCTACATGATTTGTATCAGAATCTCCCAGAATACTTTTTAACCAGATCTAGTGAATCATAACCACTGAGAAACAACCTTGAAATCTTCCTTTTAAACAAATTTCCCAAGTGATCATTGACTAAACTAGAATTTTAAGACCATTGGTACAAGGAGTGTTTTCCCCAAAACGTTGTGGATGTGAATGAGCTGAGGGATTTATGAACTTGGGGGTAAGTTCAGAGAATATATTTTTGTCTGTTTTCTGTATTTCGTCAGACCTTGGATTCAGTGTATTTAAACAGAGTTTATGGTAGCACTGAGACATTAGAACTCCATTTTCATAAATTGACAAACTCAGTATTTCCTGGGTCTCATTAGCAACACAAATTTGGGAACACACGCCAGGTGGCCCGTTAACTGTCCTCAAGGCCGTCTTTGGAGTATAGTCCCACCTGGACTTTCCTGAAGTTCACACTGCAAAATCACGTAGGTAGGCAATGAAAATAGCACTTACACGTTTGTTCCGAAGCATTATACATCATGATAAAGTGATAAAGACATTGCTGTTTCTGTAGCTATTAACGTTTCATTTCCTGGGAGCTGCTCTGAACGCTCTTGTGAGGATGTGCACAAAACCAACAGTAATAACACCACGTGCAATAGCTCAGGGAGCTGGAGAATTCACTGTGCATTGCATTAAGACTCTCAGAACTATCCTTCTATAGTTATATTTTAATGAACATATAAATCATCTTTGCTGTTTTACTTGTCATCAAATTGGTCATAACATTCAAAATTTGACTCAGAACTAGTCTTCAAATAGTCTGTTTGATAACATAAGAGAATTGTCATTGTCATTTTAAAGTTTAAGAAATGAAATTTGAAACTCAAGGTATTCATAAATTTAAACTAAAAGCATCATTGTCCTAATGCCTTAGTGAGAGTGTTTTTAAGATTAAAATTAGCATAAAGAAGTTGCACAGTACCTGGCTGGGACTTAGTAAGCACTCCGTAAATATCAATTGTACTTAATTTCTTCATCATCATCATCATCACTGCATTACTGCTACCATCCACCACTACTTTCACCTTTTACCTGTTTAAAAAAACTAATTTAATTTTTGGTGGGAGTACACAATTCATTATCTTCACAATCCATTTGTCCCCGTTAACATTATAGATGGATAAAATTTTCTCATTTTGATACGGATAGTCCTATTCATATAGTAGAACTTATATAAAACAAATGTAAATTTTCAAAGTTTTAATTTTACACTGGTACAGTATAGACCACAGGTGGCAAACACAAGGCCCGAGGGCCGAATCAGCCCTCCACCTGGTTTCCACCTGGCGGCGGTGCCGAGCTCCTTGCACCTGGTGAAGGAGTAGTTACATTGACCACATTCAGCCCTTAGAAGGCAACCATGAGGCTGATGTGGCCCCCAGTGAAAATGAGTTTGACACCCTTGGTATAGGCCATACTAAATATCTTTTATGGTTTATACCACTTTTTCATAGAGGTAAAACATATGAAATATTCTCCTTTTGAGTATTAGTGTATTAATATATGCATATATATAATTAGTGTAATTACTAATATATGTAATATATTAATATTAAAATATTACGTTGCATACATGTCTACATTTTGTTTTAATTTTCAAGTATTTAGTACTATATGTTCTTCGGGCACTCAAAAAAGTAGTCAGGGGGAGTAAAATTATAAAGAAATGTCATTGAAATGATAGTAAAAATATGAGGAGAAGTTGTCTTTTTAGAAAATGTCACACCCTCATTTAATTAATTGAAATTAGTCATGAAGAGCCAGAGATTACATTGAATGAATATTTGCATCAGTTAAAATTTTATCAGTTTCAAGTGAATGCAAACCAGAATGCAATATGCAAGTTCCAGAGGGCAGGCTGTCTTCAGGCATGGCTTGATCCAGTGACTCAGTAATATCTTTAAGGTGTTGGTTTCTCTGTCTGTCAACTCCCCTCCTCCACCCTGTCTTCTTTGTATCAACTTCATAATCAGGTATCACACAGTGGCCCTCTTGAAACTTTTTCTCACTAAGTTACATGCCCATCCCAGGACCAGTCACTGGGCTATGGGGATGGGCTGCACTGATGAGCTTATTAAGCCCTGGAGTAGGCAATGGGTCCCCTCCCAAAGGTCATTAGATAAGAGATGGAAAGGAATACCTTCACTACTGGAAGGAAGTGATAATTGGGTGCTAAAGAGATAACCAGCTAATATCAATATAATGTTTATTTAAATGTATTAAAATAAAATCCATTAAAACTTTATTTTTTAAAAGATTTTATTTATTTACTTCCACACAGAGAAGAAGGGAAGGAGAAAGAGAGGGAGAGAAACATCAGTGTGTGGTTGCCTCTCCCACACCCCCTGCTGGGGACCTGGCCTGCAACCCAGGCATGTGCCCTGACCGGGAAGCGAACTGGTAACCAGTTGGTTTGCAGGCCCATGCCCAGTCTGCTGAGCCACACCAGCCTGGGCAAAATCCATGAAAACTTTAGTGATTGGCCATACCATGGGTAAAATTCTATTTTAATCAATTTGAAAATACCTCAAAATCAAACATATTGTATTTTGCTATGTATAATATACTCCCATGTATAATACACACCCACATTTTTGGCCTAAACTTTCAGGAAAAAAACTTCATTTTAATCTTTTAATCCAATTATTTATTTATATTTAGCAACAAAACTGATTATCATATTCCAGAATATTATTTTGCATATGGATATCGTTATTGCTTTCTATAGGTACACTTTTAAGGCATGAGCTTAAATAAAAGAATGAAAAACATTTATATAGATATGGAATTAGTATTACCCATGTATAAAGTACACCCTTATTTTTCCCTCAGAAATTTGGGCAAAAAGGTGCACATTATACACTGCAAAGTACAGTACTTTTTAGTACATCCCTTTAGGAATATTGAATTCTGTGTTTCACGCAATTAGTGCCTTTCTGATATGCTTAATTGGCTCTGAGCTAAATCCTAAAAAGTGTAATTCCTGGTCCTGATTACACTAGTAGGACTTGCAGGGGGAGGGAGGGGTGTAAAATAAAAATGAACAATCTCCCAGTTAGACCTGTCGAATCCAGAACTGGAAGGAATTGGGCTGGAGTTTCTGTGTCTTCAGAAAGTTCTGCAGGAGCCGGTAATGCCTGACAGCCTTGATTGTTTGCCCTGTGGAGTCTATCTTCCTTCCGCCTTTGCTGAGATACGATTGACATACAACATTGTGGAAGTTTAAGATGTGTTTTCATTGTGATGACTTGCTTCTCATATACAGAGTGAAAGGCTTCCCACGATAAGGTTAGTTAACACACCCTTTACCTCCCACACTCACCATTTTGTCGTCACGGTGAGAGCATTCGAGCTCTACTCTCAGCGGTTTTCGTCATACAACCCAGTACTTAATGACGGTCACCATGCTGCACAGGTCCCTGGGACTGACTCACTTTACAGCTAGAGGTTTGCACCCTCTGACCAGCACCTCCCCGTCTCCCTCACCCTCAACCCTCCTGCTCTTGCTTCTGAGTTCCGTGCGTTAGGTTCCACTTGGAAGAGAGAAAGAGTCCACAGCACTTGAACGACTGCACCTAACACAGTGTCCTCAAGGTCCTCATGGTCCTTGCATGGTCCTCATGGTCCATGCATGGTCCATGGTCCATGGTCCTCAAGGTCCATGCATGGCATCCCGGCAGGATTTCCTTCATTTTTAAGGCTGTGCAGTATTTCTCTCTGTGTGTGTATGTGTGTGCGACAATTTCTTTATCCGCCCACTTGTCTTCGGACATTTAAGTTGTTTCCATGTTGCGGCTATTGGGAAGAATGCTGCGTTGAACAGGAGTGTGCAGATATCTCTTCCGGATAGTGATAGTATCTTTTCAGATACAAACCCAAAAGTGGAATCGTGTGGCAGGTCTATTTTTAATTTTTTGAGAACTTCTATACTGTTTTCTGTGATGGCTATACCACTTTACATTCCCACCATCAGCGCGCCAGGGTTCCCTTTATTCCACATCCTTGCCAGCATCTGTTGTCTTTTACAACATCTGTTCTATCGAGTGTGAGGTGATATTTCATTGTGCTTTTGATTGGCATCTCCCTGGTAGTGATGGTAAGCATCTTTTCATAACTCCAGGAACTTTTTTATTTCCCTCTAATTCTTTGATCCATTGGTTGTTCAGGAGAGAGGTGTTTAATATCCATGTGTTTGTGAATCCTCCTGTTTTCTCTTGCTATTAATTTCTAGTCTTGCCCTTGTAGTCAGAACAGGTACTTGATATGATTTCAGGCTTCTTCAATTTGCTAAGACTTGTTTTGTGGTCGGACATACGGTCTATTCTAGAAAATGCTCCACATGCCTTCAGAAGCATGTGTGTTCTCCTGTTGCCGGACAGAATATTCCCTGTGTGTGTGTGTTCTGTTTGGTTTACATCTGCTCTTATTGGTTCTCTGCACAATCTGCACATTGTTGAGAGAGGGGTGTTGAAGCCCCCACTTATTATTGTATTGCCATTAATTCCTCCTTTGCTGTTAGTTTTTGCTTTATATACTTAGGTGCTCTGATGTCGGGCACATAGATATTCATAATGGTTACAGCCTGTTGATGGATCGACCCCTGTATCATTATACAATGACTTTTTGGTCTCTTCCAATCATTCGTTAAGTTCTAGGATCATCTCATTATTAATATCATCATTAACTTTGTAAATAGTATTGTCAAGTTGTATCCAGTCAGTATGTCTTCTTTTGAAAACTTTGCAGGCACTTTTTAAAGGTACTTTTAGGAGACTTGAAAATTCTGCACTTCTATTATGAGATGTTACTAGTCAGATTAATTTCTCTTCTAGGTTTTAATTTCTTTTTAATTTTCTAATCCTGAAAATTTAAACATCGGGCTGTTTGGCACATTTATTTCATGGGGTATTTTAGGGTATTGTTGGATTGTAAACTGTAGGGAGAAGTGTGACCAGTAATTATGGGGGAGGGTAACTGAGATTAATCGTGGTACAGGGATTAATCCATCTGCTGAGGTAAACTGCAAAGGAAGCTACACCAGACGTGGGGAAGTATCCTAAGCATTTAAGAAGCAATAAAATTCTGAGGCGTTACCAGGTTTAATTCTAGAGAAGGCACTGGAACCCAAACAGATAAACACAACAAAGCCACTTTTGTCTTACAGGCATTTGTCAAACCGGATGATAAATTCTGTTATTTCTGTGGTTACTTACTCGGCTCTGTCTAAGTCCTCCGTCTTGCCTTTTGTTTCCCGTTTGTCCTTCTGTGCTTCTGTGTCCCCCTTTCCTCGTTTTCTCTGCCTTCTTTTGGAGTGACTGAATATTTTGTTTTTCTCTCTCTTTTATTGGCTTATAACGTATATCTCTTTACTTTGTTGTTGTTGTTGTTGTTGATGTTTTCTTAGTGGCTGCTTTAAGCTTCGTAGCTTACAGCTTTAACTCGTGATACACCATCTACTTTATCTATAGGCTGAGAGCCATAAAACAGTTCTGTGTTTCTTCTTTCAGTCTGTGTGCTGCTGTTGTCACACACTTCAGTTCTGTGCGCATCCCACAGCACATTGTTGTTATGTTTTGCTATAAATAGTCGGATATGTTTTAAAGAGATTTCAAACATAAAAAAAGCTTTTTGTGTTTACCTGCGTATTTACCATTTCTACAACTCTTGCTTCCTTTATGTAGATTCAGATTTCCGTATGGTATTGTCCTTTTTCTTCCCGAAGACATCTGTTGATGAACTCCTTTTAGTGCTGATATGCTTGTGACAGATTTTCTCACTTTTTGTGTCTTTCAAAAGCCATTTTTGCACCCTGGCTGGGGTGGTTCAGTGGATTGAGTGCCAGCCTGTTACCTGAAAGGTCACCGGTTCCATCTGCTGTCAGAGCACATGCCCAGGTTGCAGGCCGGGTCCCTGGTTGTGCGTGTGCGAGAGACAACCAGTCGATGTTACTCTTGTACATCGATGCTTCTCTCTCTGCCTCTGTCTCTTTCTTCCTCCCTTCCCTTCTCTCTCTGGAAATAAATAAAGAAAATCTTTTTTTTTTTTAAGTCTAGAGTGCCTTTGTTTTGGAAAGATATTTGCTAAATATAGTAGTTTAGGTTGATAGTTTCTTTAAGATTTAAAAAATGTTACTGCATTGTTTCTGGCTTATATTGTTTTCGACAGAGAGTCTTCTATAATTCTTTGTTCTCTGTATGTAATGTCTTATTTTACTTTGGCCACTTTAAAGACTGTTTCTTCTTGTGTAAGCAACTAAATTGTGTGATGTGCCTTGGTATAGTTTTATTTATGATTTTTTTTGCTTGGGTTTTGTGAAGCATCTTGGAGCCGTAGGTTTACAGTTGTGATTGAATTTGAATGCTTTTTGTCATTATTTTTTCAAGTACTAATTTTGGCCCATCTGCCACATTTCTGAGACTCCAGTTACACGTGGATGAGACCATCTGAAGTCATTCCACAGCTTGCTGCTTCTCTTTGTTCCCGTCTTTTTCCCCTCTGGTTTGACTTTGGATGTCTGCTGGTGCTGTGTCTTCAGGTTTATTCATCATTTCTTCTGCAGTGCCGTTTATGTTGGTGATCAAATCTGGAATATTTTCATCTAAGATGCATTTTTCCATCTCCAGAAATTAAATTTGGGTCTATTTATAATATTTACCTTTCCATAATGTGTTCGTGCTTTTTTCTACTGTCTTGAACCATGGACTGTAAAGTAGTCCCTCCTTATCCGTGGGGAAATATTCCAAGACCCCCAGTGGGTACCTAAAACCACAGGTAGTACCAACCCCAAGCAGCTTCTTCAGCTCTGCTGGAAATGCGGCAGCAGCTTCTTCCTCGGCAGACTGAGCCTCTCTAGCAGTTACGGTTTTTAGTTCAAACCTGTTATTGAGTCTGCGTAACCATCCATTGCGCGCAGTAAATGGCTTGGCGTCACTTGTTTCAGAGGATCTCTTGTTGAAGTCTTACTATGGGCTCCGTACGTTCAGGCCCAGCGTGTGGCCGTTAATTAGAACACATTTGCTGTTCGTGTCTCCCACCCACAAACTTAATGCCGGTTCCGCCCTAACTTAGCACCAGCACCCACTGTGGCCGTAATGTTTCCAGTCTGGGGTACAACAGCAGAACTGGCACAGATCTCCTTTCGTTCTCCACAGTTTCACAGATTTGTTCTTACCGTAGACCTTAGCAACCTCAGCAGACGATTTTTTTCTTTCCTTATTAAGTCAAGAAATGTTACCTTTTTACCTAAAGAATGAACTTAGTGACTTATCTTTGGCTTATCTGAATTGCCAGCATCACTGCTCTTGCCTTTGAGGCCATCGTTAAGTAAAATAAGGGCCAGATGAACCCCAGCACTGTGGTACCTTGACAGTGGATCTGATCACTGAAACTGCTGCTCAGTGACTAGGGGCGGGCAGCGTGAACAGACACGTGCTGGACTGGACCGGGGAGTGGTCACGTCCCAGGTGGGACTGAGTTGGGGCAGCGTGGGATTTCATCATGCTGCTCAAACCAACACATGATGTAACACTTACACATTGTTTCTTTCTGGAATTCTTTATTTAATATCTTCAGGTGGCAGTTGACCACAGGTAACTGAAACCATGGAAAGTGAAACTGGATAATGGGGGACTGCTGTATTTATAAAAGCTGTTTTAGTGTTCTTTTCTATAAATTCTGTCTGTAATTTCTGGGTCTGTCAATTGACTTTTTTCCTTCTTATGTATTGTATTGTATTGTATTTTCCTCTTCCTTTCTTGGCATGCTTGATAATTTTTTATTAAATGCCAGACATTGTGGATTTTATATTGCTAGATGATTAATTCTTTTGTCCTTAAACATTTTTGAGCTTTGATTTTGGATGCATTCCGATTACTTGGAAGCAATTGAATTCTTTTGAGGTTAGCTTTTAAAAGTTTTGCTATACAAAACCAGAGATTCTTTGTAGTCTAGGGCTAATTGAGCCCCACATCTCAGGAAGCATCCTTCTAATTCTCAACCCAGCGCCTCATATTATGAATTTCCTCCGCTTGGCTTCTCCGAGTGTGAATCATTCCCAGGCTTGTGTGAGTTCTCCTAGTTGGTCTGCCTGATTCCCTCCAGGGCTTCTCTCCTTGGTTCCAGGTGGTTTCCTCATTTGCATACACTAACCAAAATTCAGCCGAAGGTTCAAGGTGTATCTTTTGAAGATCCCTGAATCTTTCAAGAGCTCTTTGTGCTGTTCTCTACTTTCCGATACTTTGCCTTGTTAAACCTCAGTTACCTGACTTCCCCAAATTTTCTGTACTGTTCCCCAGGACTCCTCAGTTCTCCCTGTCTACATCACAGCCTAGAAACCTCTCCTAAAGCCGTGATTCGTGCCGCCTGCACTGCCTATTGTCAGGAATATGAAAACCATTGTCTCATTCATTTTGTTTGGTTTTTTAACCTATTTAAACCAATAGTTAATCCAGTTTCTATTGCTCTATTCTGACTGGAAGTAGAAGTTACAAGTTGAATTTTAAATTCATAAGAAATGTAATGGACATAAATGGACAAAACAATTTTGGGAGGAAGAAACAGAGTATTTATACTCTAGATCTTAATTCCTCCAGAAGCACATTGATGAGGTTGATATGGTATTAATATAAGGCTAGGCTAGCAGGTCATTGTAACAAAATAGAAAGTCCATAAATAGACTTATATAATTGATTTTCAACTAAGTTGCCAAGGTAATTCAATAGATAATGATTATCTTTCAACCAGTGCTCTAAAACACCTGGATATTTGTAAGAAACAATATGAACTTCCACCATATATACAAATTAACTCAAAATGGATCATGAACCTAAATGTAAAATGTAAAACCTACATAGCTTCTACAAGAAAACAGAAAATTTCACCACCTTGAATTAGACAAAGATTTTGTGTGTGTGTGTCTGTGTCTGTATGTCTTTTTTAAATTATATTTTATTGATTATGCTATTACAGTTGTCCCAATGTGCCCCCCTTTGCCCCCCTCCTCTGAGCCCCCCTCCTCCTGCTCCCCCAGGTAATCTCCAAACCATTGTCCATGTCCATGAATCATGTATCTAAGTCCATTGGCTGCTCTGTCCCCATGGGTATTCTGTAGCTATCGATTTGTACTCCTTAATCCCCTCACCTCTTTACTTGTTCCTCCACACCCCCCTCCAATCTGGCAACCATCAAAATGCTCTCCTTAGTCATTTTACATAGTAGAAAATATTACCCCACATATGTCTGACAGATGACTTGTATCAAGAATATAAGGAAGGAACTCTTAAAACACAGTGTTAAAAAACATAAACAGTATGATCTTGGGCGTAAGATTTGAAAAGACACTTTCCTAAAGAAAATATTCAGAGGAACAATAAGCATTTGAAAAAAATCTCAGTATCACTAGCTATCCTGGAAAAAGCAAATTAACACCACACTGATGTATTATTACGCAATCACTGGAATGTCTAAATTTAAGAAGACTGACGGCACTAGTGCTGAGGCTGTGGAGTGCCCGGAACTTTCATACACCGTGGCGTGAATGGAAAACACTGCAGTCACTTTGTTTCTTATTAAACTTGTACATCCCAGCAATCCTATGTATTTACTGAAGAACCTGAATCTTTCATAGAAGCTTTATTAATATTAGCCAAGAGTTAGAAACATCCCACATGCCCATCAACAGATGAGTAAACCAGGTGCCAAATTCGTCATACCATGACATACATGTCAATAAGAAAAATTAACAAACACTGCTAGAACAATGTGGTTGGATCTCAAAAACATGCTGAGCAAAAGTAGGCAGATCCACAAGCATATGCTCCATATTTATGTGAAGTTACAGGAAAAAAACTAGTCTGTAGTGATGGAAATCAGACCAGTGGTTGTATAGGATGGGAGAGTTGACTGGTAAGCACAATGGAACACTTTCTGGTGATTGGGACATTCTGCACGTTGGTTGGGAGGTTGTTACCCAGAAATGTATATATACATTTATCAAAATTTGTTAAACTGTACACTCGAAGTTGCTGCATTAATATCCTTGTAAATACGTTATCCGTTAATAGAGTTTATTTTCAAAAATCAAAAAGTAAGGTAGGACAGAATACAGAACAGATAGTAAAAATAGAAAGCACAAAATAACATGATAGATGTGTCAGTAGTGACATTACATGTAAATGGACTAAATACTCTAAAAATATGGATACGGATTTCTTTAAACTGTGTTGTTTGAAAAAAAACTATTTGAATCATTAGGTTCCCGTTACCTGTGAAGAGGCTGATAACGTAACCTACTTCTCGCTGACAAGTCAGCTGCCGCAGTTTAATGGATGATACTGGCAGTGAAGAACGTTATTCTTCTTGACAGAGTAGGCAGCTTTAGCATCAGCATGTTTGCATCAGTTCCCTGCCCCCCAGATCCATGGAGGCAGTACAGGTGGACCTACCGATCAGATCAGATGGAGGGACTTCTGCTCCACGTGGTCGCTCACGGGTGCATTTTCATTTTATCGAGTTGCTCTACCACATATCCCCTAGGGCAGGGATCACCAAATTGACCCTGTAAAGGGCCCAATAGTAAATATTTTAGGCTTCCCCAGCCACATATGGTCTCCGTCATATACTCTCTTTTTTTTTTTTTTACAACCCTTAAAAAGTGTAAAGTCCGTTCTTAGTCACAGGCTGTAGAAAAGCAGGCCACAGACCAGATTTGGTCCACAAGATGTTCTTCACCAAGTCCTGCCCTTAGGCACTGTCATCACCGGGTTGTTCAAAGCTTGGTCTCCAGTGCAGCCAGGTTCCGAGTGATGAGAAGGGGAGAAGGGGGAGCGGGGAGGCACGCACGATGTCTTAGGCTTGGGCCCAAGGGTAGCCTGCACCTCTTTTGCTTACATTTCGTCTTCAAGAGGTCAGTCACATGTCTATACCTAATTCCAAAAGGAGCTGGAAAACGTGGCAGCCATGTGCCTAGAAGGAAGTGAGCAACATTTTAATGGACAATCAGCAGTTTCTGTCACAACTACAAAGGGGCAGTGGGGGAGAGAGAGCGAAGGTGGTGTCACAGAAGCCAAGGATTGACTTTCAAACAGAAAAGAGTAATTGGCTGTATTAAACGGTACTACATGGTTAACCAATAACCTGTTAGATGTAATACAAAGTTCTCACTGGCGACCTTAAGGACAGTAGTTGAGGCGGGAGTGGCGGGAGTTCAGGGATGAGTGGGAGCTGAGAGCATGGAGCTAATGCAGACAAACTCTTTTTTAAAAAAAGATTTTATTTTTTTCAGAGAGAGGGGGTGGGAGGGAGAAAGAGAGGGAGAGAAACATCTGTCCGTTGCCTCTTGCACGCCCACAACCAAGGTGTGTGTCCTGACTGGGAATCCAAACGGACCTTTCGGTTTCCAGGAGGACGCCCAACCCACTGAGCCACACCAGTCAGGGCTAGCTAGGCAGACTCTTTAATCAAGTTTGACAGTGAATGAAGAAAAGACGAAAGTAAAAAGGGGAATGGGGAGAGTAGTGTATCTGAAGGAGAGCTTGGGATCCAAAAGGAGGTTTTTTTAAAGACAAATAATAAATTTATTCTTATAAATTTAAATAGAGGACAGTTTGATAAAGTGTACTCAACTTTATCAATACAGTGATTCCGTAGGCAGCTGGGTTTTTAGAGTCAATGATGAATTGGTGGATTTATCTCTGCATGGTTATATGTCATGGCCATAATCTAACCCAACTTTGAATTGCTAATGAGCAAAAAGGGGGTTTTAAAAACATGAATGAGACAAGCATGTTTAAAGATGGAGAGAAGAATCCAGTGAAGAGATACACGGAAGAAGTAAACACATTTGAGAAGTGTTTTTAAGAGGGTTTGAAGAAATAGAATCTGGACAACATGTGGAGAAATTGATTTGAAATAGAAGGATATTTCCTCTTAATAGTAAGAAAAGAAAGCATCCAAATGTAACAAAGTTTATAGATATTTGGGCAGGAGATTAAGGGAGATTCTACATGGGGTACGTGTGTGTAGCAGAAGGCAAGAATGAGTAAGGAGAAAAGAATGGGATCGGGTGATTTCATGAGAATGAAAGGTGTATAATCGTTGCAAAAATGGAAAAATTTTTTAGAGAAGTACAAGATTATAAGTATAACCAGACAGTGGCCCAGACAAGGCTCCATCAAATCCACTCCGTTGTGTGGCTAATTTCCCCAGTAGAAAGCAGGAGTTACTAAATTCATCCGGAGTTAGGACTTTGGCAGCTAGTCAAGTATGTTAGATAGAGAAGCAAAGAAGTGTAAGACTAGAAAATGAGTGTAATGATGGATCTTGGAGTACAGACCTGATGGAGGAGGAGGTGAGGACAGGAAGGGACCGATGAACAGAAAGTATAGCGCTGAGAGACTGGAGGTCCAGCCCGTGTCATGGCGGTGTAAGCCTACTGGAGCAATTAAATCACAACGGATAAGATGCTCTGCTTAGTACCTGGGAGTTTCACTTGGTAATTTTGGTTAAGATGTGACCGAAACCTCTGGTGATGTTGAGATCCAAGAAATAACGAGACTGGAAGGACAAAGTCACTGGAGATGAAAACAGCAAGTGACGTGACGCCCGGGAGTGCAGGAAGGGCTGTTCACGTGGAACCCCAATTCACGTTGCGTCGGAGAGAAGTTACGGCAAAGGGAAGGCTGCGAGCCAGGTGGGAATCTTCAGCAAACGAGTGGGTCTGATTGGATGGTGCGGAGCTGAAGCAGGGCTGCAGGAGGAGGCCGGTGTGCACAGTCAGATGGCGGGGCTTCAGGTTGCCCTGTGTTCTCCTAGACGTTTCAGGGATCATGGAAACATGCTTTGAAATTTCACCAAAGCAAATTCGTGTCCGTATCACGGATGGGTTTGAAGGGACTTTATCTTGTCCATAATTTTCAACAGCTTCCTCTGATAGCCCTGTCAAGTAATTAATGGGAACTCGGGAGGAAGAGGGCGTGGGCCCCTTGTTTGGGAGGGAAAGGCCCAGGACACAGCCTCCAGGTCCTGGGGTCACTCTCCTGATGGGATGTTGGTGCTCCCCCACCAGCGCCCCCCTCATCCTCCCACCGGAGCTCGTCCAGCAATTGCTTCCCCCAGTGTTTCTCAGTAGAAATTTTGGAGTCTACTCACCTTCCAAATTAGGGAGGGGAGAGAGTATAAGATTGAGTATTTAGATAAAGCCAGCCTTACAGAGATCCTTGGAGGAGATTTAGACTTGTTAGTAAGGACTGACTAAGGGACTGAGAATCCTGAGTCCTTGTCCAGGTGCTGTGGGGTTACAGGGTGTGCAACTTCAGGAAGCATGTTTAGCCTCTCCGGGCTGGCTTCTGACACCTCTGAGACAAGCCTCTTAGGTAAAATTTGTGGACTTGAACCGCGTTTTACAGAAATGCTTCTGGAACTCAACAAATACTTACTTCAAAGTTCTTTTTAAAATTAGAGTGTAATTCCGGCTTGTAAAAAATCAGTATAAACACATACTAGGTAATAAATTGTAATCCATTGAAAACTACATGCTAACTCACACCATGCAATCTTGTTTTCTCCTATAGAGTCACTAACAAAGCTGTTTCTGCCTTTATCTATGTACTTAAATTTTTTATAATTATGTCTTTGCTTAGGAATAGTATACCTTGGTATTAATACACTGCTTATTTTGGCCTATCTATGTCCACCCATAACAATTTAACAGTTTTACTGGGTTGATGCATCGTAGTCAATACCAGTTAGTGCTTTTGCTATGATACAGTAATGAGGTAGTTTTAATGATTTGTGTAAATTCAGGGTAATACATTCTTTAAATGTAAGTGATTCTTAGATACAAAAATACTAATAATTGTTAAATTTAAGTGATTCAACTTGAAAAATTTCTTTAATTTTCCATAACTTTGCCTTTCACTTTTCTTGGTCAGTTACATGGATTAATATTCTGGCACTGGAAGACAAGGTAATTCACAAGTTATTAAGGCCTTATTAATATTAATATAAAGCAAAACACAAATACTGGATGCCAGACTAATCTGTGACTACAGCTGTCACCTATAGCCTTAATATCAAACTTTATTTTTATCAGACTAGCCTGTTGTAAATTATACCTCAATAATGTATACCAATGTAATTGCTGTACTTACCTGTTTACTGTGCTTGACCTTGGAAAATGATTCTATTTTCTTCAAAGGATACTGTTACTAAAGGTTTTGGAAAACCACTAGATTGAATTATCTTTGAGCTTTTTCCTAAAATAATATTCTGAAATAGGGAGCCCTTAAATAAGTTTTATAACAATTTTACTGAGATATAATTCACATATCATAAATTTTTTACTCTTAATTTTAAAGTATACAGTAACAACTTTTGGAATATCCACAGAGTTGTGTTACCATCACCATTATCTAATTCCTGAATGTTTTTAGCACCCAAAAATAAAATTCTATACCTATCAGCAATCACAGCCCCTGGAAACTACTAGTCGGCTTTCTGTCTCTTTGGTCTTGCCTCTCTATGAATGGAATCAGGCAATTTCTGCTTTTTTCTGTGTCTGGATTCTTAAAGTAATGTTTTCAAAGTTGATCGATGTTTTGGTATGTATCCACACTTCATTGCTTTTTCAGGATTAATAATATTCCATTTTATGGATTTACAGCATTGTTTTTATCCATTCATCATTTGAGAGTCATTTGGGTTGTTTGATTCTTGACTATTATGAATAATGATGCCATGACATGAACATTTGTGTACAGTTGTTGTGTCCGGAAAAAGACTGACCTTTGTTACTATAACAAAAACAGTATAACCTGGCAACCAAGGAGAGTGGACTGGAATGTGCATGCGTGAACAATGATGACTTCACTGTACCAGTCAGTGGGGAGGGGTAAATGCTGTTGAGTGAGCATGTGTGCTGTGTGGCTGCCACATTCAAAATGACTGAATGAGTAGAGCTACGAGTCTGCATCAGATTTTGTGTTAAGCTTGAACATGGAAACTATTCAGATGATTCAGAAAGACACAGCTATGAGCAACTGGTGATTGGCAGCTTCATCATGACAACGCACCCACTCATGCATCATGTCTTTCGCAGAGTTTTTTGGAGAAACACCAAATTACCCAGATGACTCAGCCCCCCTACAGCCCAGATTTGGCACCCTGAGACTTTTGGATTTTCCCTAAACTAAAATTACCTTTGAAAGGGAAAAGGTTTCAGACTGTCAGTGAGATTCAGGAAAATGCAGTGGGGTGGCTGATGGGGATTGGGACTGTGTGAGGTCCCAAGGTGGCTACTTTGAAGGGGACTGAGGCATCATTGTCCTGTATACAATGTCCCTTGTATGTTCTACTTCACCATCTCTGTTTTCCTTAGTATGTGGCTGGATACTTTCTGGACAGACCTTGTATGCTGTCAGTTCTCACAAGGGTGTCCAGCCTGGGGGCTGCATGCAGCCCAGGGTGGCTATGAATGTAGCCCAACACAAAATTGTATATTTACTTAAAACCTTTTATTTTTGCTCATTAGCTTTCATTAGTGTTTGTGTATTTACTGTGTGCCCAAGACAACTCTTCTTCCAGTGTGGCCCAGAGATGCCAAAAGGTTGGACACCCCTGCCAGACTACTGCCAAAAGTGTACACCTACTTCTAAAATTGACGGTGACTCTATACTTAACATTTTTAGAAACTGCCAAAGAGTTTTCAAGTGGCTGCATTGTTTTACTATCCCACCAGCAATGCATTAGAGTTCCAGTTTCTGCACATCCTGTTCAGTGTGCTATTGTCTGGTTTTTTGTTTTGTTTTTAGCCATCCCCGTGGGTGTGAAGTGGTTTTCATTTGCATCTCCCTGCTGACTAATGATGCTGAGCGTGTTTTCATGTGCGTGATGGTAATTGATGGTGTCTCACAGGTCTTTGAGTCTCTTTCTTTTTTCATTTTGACTTTAAATAATTTTCTAAACTACCATTGAGATACAATATTATATTAGTTTCAAGTGTACAACCCAGTGATTAGATATCTTATAATTTACTAAGTTATCACCTGATAAGTCCTGTACCCACTGACACCATACATAGTTATTAGAATATGATGGACTGTATTTTTTATGCTGTATTTTACATCCCTGTGACTACTGTGTAGCGACACATTTGTACTTCTTAATCCCTTTGCTTTTTCACCCATTCCCCCACCTCCCTCCCACCTGAAGACCCTTTAACATTTCCTGTAATACTGGTTCAGTGGTGATGAACTCCTTTAAGTTTTTCTTGTCTGGGAAGCTCTTTATCTGTTCTTCAATTCTAAATGATAGCTTTGCTGAATTATGTCTGTTTCCTTCACAGGTTAGGAAAGTTATCCGTCATTATTCTTTCCGGTAGGTTTTCAGGTTCTGGCTCTCTCTTTTCTCCTTCTGGCACTCCCATGACACCAATGTTGGTATTCTTGACGTTGTCCCAGAGGCTCCTTATACTGTTCTCATTTTTTTCATTCTTTTTTCTGTTCTGATTGGGTATTTTCCACTTCCTTACCTTCCAAATCTTTTATTTGATCTTCTGCTTCATCCACTCCACTGTTGCTCCCCTGTAGTGTATTTTTTATTTCAGTTAATATATTCTTCCTTTTTGATGGGTTCTTTTTTTATGTTTTCTAGTTCCAGTTTTATGTTTCTTACCTCTTTATTAATGTCCTCCCTAAGATTATCTGTTCTTCTCCTAAGTTCATTGAGCATCTTTATAAACAGTGTTTTGAACTTTGCATCTGATAGATCGCTTGTCCCCAACGTGTTTAGTTCTTTTTCTGGAATTTTATTCTGTTCTCCCATTTGGGACGTATTTCTTTGTCTCCTCATTTTGGCAGCCTCCCTAGGTTTGTGTCTGTGTATTAGGTAGAGCTGGTGTATCTCCTAGGCTTGATAGAGTGGCCTCGTATAGTAGGTGTTCTGTAGGTGAGGTCCAGTGGCACAGCCTCCCTGAACACCCAAGCTGGGAACTCCAGGTGTGTGCCATGTGTGGACTGGTTATACCCTTCTGTTATAGTTGAGCCTTCATTGCTCTTGGCACATTAATGGGAGGGATTTACCCCTAGGCTGACTGGCTGCAAGGACTGACTGTGACCACCATGGAGGAT
>PVKM010014051.1:0-29499 GCA_004027735.1 Carollia perspicillata
CACAAAGAAAACATGACTGCTGGGTGGGTTTGGAGGGGGGCCCACGGGCTGCGACCTGCCACGCAGATGCAGAGGTGTGCGTCGGGCGTCTGGGAGCTGCTGGGTGAGCGGTAGGAACTGAGCCGAGGGTCCCCCCGGGAGAAATCTGCCATGAGTTTGGAGAGGGAGCATGGGTCCAGATTGTGGATTATCTTAAATGTCACCCTCTTCTACCCATTTTGGAGAAGAAAACATTTTCAGTTTGCAGTACACTTTTCTCTGCTTCCAAACAGAACCCCAGGCCGCCAGCCAGCCTTCTGGGAGGTGAGCCGTGCCAAGGTGGGAGAGGGTTAAGTGACAGCAGCGGTTGGGCCTGCACTGAGCCCTGCACCCAGCTACTTCAGCTTCTCCCTGTCTCCTTCTTCCCACCAGGGACTGAATATCCTAGGCTCTTGAAACCCATACAATAATTGGGGGGAGAACTCCCAAAGCAAGCAATAGCTAATACATAGTTTTGCTCACATTCAAATATTATCTGAATCCAGTTACTAAACTCTATAAGAGAGGAAAATCCAAAGTTCAAGTGGCCTGTTGGATTAGGTCAAGTTCATCACATTAACTGAATACAAGGAGCAGTTCCACCCACATCTTCATCGTGCTGGGCTCTGGAACTAGAAAGTTCTGCTGAGGCCCCATTTCTGTCCTGCATTCTCTGTGCGACCTAGGGTAAAGCCACGCTGTCTCTGAGCTCCGCTTCCTCAGCCTGGGACATTGCCATTGTCAGGAGCCTGGCCCGGTGCCCTGCCCCCTGTAGATCCCACGGTGGTGCTGGCCTTGGGCCTGGAGGTGGTCGGCAGTGTCTCAGACTGCATGTCGTGCTCACTAGGATGGCTTCCTGTGAGCTCTGGAGTCCAATACGGATACTGAAAGTTCCAATGTGCCACTCGGTTAACTTTCATAACATTGAGATGCTAACACAGCTCTTGGGGACTGACAGGATGAAAGGCAGTGAGGCCCAGAGAGGACTTACCACACAGTACGGGGTGGGTGATGCGCGCCCGGGTGCACCTATGCGCACAGTCGGGGAGCAGCCCCCGCCCATCCAGCAGTGGGACTTCTGGGACATGCACTCTCAAAATCAGGCAGGAATAACTAAAAAGCAGTCACAGAGCTTCTCCTCTTTCCTGGGGCCGCCACCTACTTTCAATTAAGGAGTAATCCTTAACAGCACCGATCGGTCTGACTGGCCACGTTAGAAATTAGCAGCCTGACCTTCGAGGGGAGGAAGACTGAGAACCCTTGCACGCGTTTGGCCTGTGGGTGACTGGATAAAAGACCCGATGTCTTATCCAGGGAGCGGCGGACGCACAGCTCCGGTGGGATAGTGAAGGCTCGTAATGATATCCGGTCACTTACAGAGGAAAAGGCCGCGTGTGTGATGCATCTCACAGATATTTACATGAAAAAGATGAAGAGATTTTTGACATTTGAAGAAGTATGAGATTTACCTTTAAAACTTACCTAAAGAAGCGTTCCGTAGTGATGTCAGATAACGGGGATCTTTTATAGGGGGGAAAGTGTCTTCACAGGGTCAGAATTTTAAGTGTATTCTGGTTCGTATTTTTAAGACATGAAAATGAAAGGCTGTGTTTCCCCCACATTACTGTTGTAATGACCTAAGTATATACGATGAAAATCGCAATATTTAAAGTTCCAGGAAATTTTCCATGGGAATTTGGGGCCCGAATGTATACTATACTGTTGGCGATGCCCGCGCAGTTGAAAATCGGCACCCAGCTGTTGACCTTCCGGAAACTTAGCCACGTTCCTCCCTCAGTATCCATGGGGGGTCGGTTCCAGGAACCCCCCAGATACTAAAGTCTGCAGATACTCAAGGCTGTTATTTAAAATTGTTTAAATCATCACCCTGGCTGGTGTGGCTCAATGGATTAAGCATCGACCCGTGAACCAAAGGGTTGCCGGTTCGATTCTCCGTCAGGGCACATGCCTGGGTTGTGGGTCAGGTCTCCAGTAGGGGGCCCACGAGAAGCAACCACACATGGATGTTTCTCTCCCTCTCTTTCTCCTTCCCTTCCCTGCTCTAAAAATAAAAAATGAAATCATTTTTAAAGATTGTGCAAATCAATGCATACAGTCAGCCCTCTGTGTCCTCAGGTCTCCAACCACTGACAGAAATACTATTTTCCATCTGTGTCTGGTCTAATCTGTGGGTGGAAACTCATGGATAATGGAGGGCCAACTGTATTTATTGAAAACAACCTGTGTATACAGGGTGGGGCAAAAGTAGGTTCACAGTTGTGGGTGTGAGAAACAGAGTTTATTCATGCATTATTATTCATTGATTATTGCATTGTTCTCCACACACACAACTGTAAACCTGCTTTTGCCCCTCTTTGTAAGTGGACTTGAGCGGTTGAAACCCATAACATTTGAGAGTCAAACTGTATATTTAAAACGTGTTCACATACGAAACAGAAAGAATTATAAAACAAACTTGAATACAGCAACAAATATTTCTGTTTCATTAACAAAAGTACTTAGCACTTGGATATATCTCATTTGTTTCTTTAAAAAATGTATGATGCCAAAGATACCCACTAGCACATTAGTTCGCCCAGCGGATTTCTCGAAGTTTTGCTGAAAAGCAAATTTCACACATTTGTCTGCGAAACGGTAGTTGGCTCCAACGTGAGATAGCCCCTTGTGTTCTTTCTCAGCGCTAATGCCTTCATTAAGTTATCATTTATTAAGCATCTGTTTTGAGTCCAGCATCGGTTTAGGCTCTGTGAGCAGGAGGTGCGGAAATAAAGAAGATGGATATTTCAGAAGCTCAAAGAAATGTGTAATAATTAGAAGTACTAACAATGTAGCGATGGAATTAAATTGGAATATGCTCTGTGGACGGCCTCTCTCGGGCGTGAGGAGCACGTCTTGCGGCCTGTCTCTCTGCCACAGTCCTGGACCCACCTCTCCAAGCCCATCCTCGCAGTCTGGGTCCTCGTTCGTTGGGGCCCTCGTCAGTCCCCATCCTGAGTGCCATGGACGCCTCCACACCTGCCGCCCGCCCGCCCCTCCCCTCCAGTCCTCTTCCAGGTAGCCCCAGGATTCTTCCTCCACCCTGATCTCATTGGGCCACACTCCTCATGGGCAGGGTGAAGCCCAGGCTTTGCCTGGTAGTTGGGGTCAATTCTTCCCAGTCTGGCCCAGGGCCGGCTCACCCGCCTCCCCGGGGGCCTCTCCTGCACAGCCTGCCTCGCAGTGGTGATTGACTTACTGTTTCCCTAAGCACAGCACAGGTCTCCCCCTGCTGTGTCGAATCAAACACCCACTGTAAAATTCTTGACTCTCTGGGTAGAATTCATCGTTCATCCGTCTCTCCCTCTCTCTCTCCCCCCTCCCCCCATATTATAGTGTTTGTAGATTTATCATTTATCTCATTCTGCAGTGCCTCTTAGTTTATTAGAATTACAGGGTTCTAAGAGCAGGAAGGAATTTGAGGATCATACAGTTGAAGCACCTTATTGTAAAATGGGGTAACTATGTAGCTGTTTGATCTCAGCAGCACCCCCGACAAAGTGCCACTTGCCTTTGCTCTGGGACCCTTGTCACGTGTTCCCTGCAGCCAGGCAGCTCCCTCTCCTCTGCGCTGGCGTCTGGTCCTCTTCCCATTGGCCTGGAGACAGACACTGGAGCTCCCGAAACCGGGCCTTGGTGCTTCTCCGTCCTCCCCAACGCCTCCCCACTCTGCCGAGCTACCGTGGATTCCCCCGGCTTCCACGTTCACCAAAGGCAGAGAGTTCTCAAATACTCTGCTCAAAACTTCTCTTAGCTGAGGATCTGTTTGTGGGGGGCGGGGGGCGTAGAACTTCTCACGCACACAGACGTGATTTGAGAGTGAGAGTGGGCACGAAAAGGCTGAACACCTGCAGAACCCGCAGAACCCAGGATATCGGGGGCCCCGGACCCTCGAGGCTGGCACAGGCGTGTGGAAGCATTCGATATATGCTCTTGGGTGTCTTAGGTGCTCCTAAAACTAACGTGTAGTTGAACTTGTGGTCTTTCCCTGAAAAGCTGTATCTAGTTCCTCATAATGTCTCGTTCTTTACTGCACTTTTTAAATATCTCTCAAAACCATACCCACCTTCTGTCTCCACCACGGCCAGTCTCAGCCACGGGCTCCAGGTGCCTGGACCGGGCTCCCTGGCAGCTTCCCCCGGATCCACTGGCATCCACCCGGCAGGCACCTCTGCAACCCATCTTCTCATCACGGCCAGAGGGGCCTTTAAGTTTGCACTAAGGGTCTTGTCGTCCCTGGTCCGAAAGAAGACGATGCACAATCCTTTGTTACGTCTTTCTTTCCCACCTGTTGTAAATCCCAGATCGCCGGGGGTCTTGCTGGGTTTGCTCCCCTCTGTTTTATCAGTCACACAACATCACCTCATGCGCGCTCCTTGAGCCACAGCTATTGGTCGGATGGACAAATACATGAAAGACCCAGGATCCAAACCCTGACGTCAGAGCCCTAGTTCTGGAGTGTCTGTGTTCATTTCCAGCAGAAGATTTTAACCACCTTGAAGGTGGGGGCTGTGCCATTCTCTTACTGTTCTGTCCTCTCTCCTTTCGGAAAATGGGATGTTCCCATCTGCCTGTTGTTTGCTCGGTACTTTCCAACTGTAGCTAGAGCTCAGAATCCATCACCTGGGGAGCTCTCAACACGGACGCCCCGGTTGTACCCAGAATGATTCATTCCGCCTCTCCGGAGGTGAGACCTGGTCATAGTCAGTAGCTGGGAAAGGCCCCCCAGGTGTGTCTGACTCCGATCAGGGTTGAGAAAGGACCGGTGCAAATCTCATGTGCGTTTTTTCTCAGGACTCAGTAGCAGGTAGTGGAGCAGTTATGCGGTCAACACTTTTTTATTAGTTTGGGATTTCCATTCCTATGTGGTGAGATCCATTAGGGTTGATTCTGTGCGTTATATTTAGGACGTTGCTGATGCCTGAAAAGTGACTTTGTCATTTCCTTCCCTTCAACCAGTGTCCACTCATCACTTGCAAAGACCAAGCATCAATAAGCAAGATTCATCTCTATTGACTTTTGAGTTGTGGCTGCCTCTGGGGTCGGACACACCGCCCAATTTTTCTTCTCTTTCCCTTCTTATCCCTGACCCTCTAGGGAGCCGTGCTGAATCAGAAGATCAACTGAGGCCTTGGGGTGCACGGTGCATCTTCGGCTGGGAGGGAGGGGCAGACTAAGCCGTATTCCCTCTCACTACTGAGAAAGCCAGCTTTCCACCGGGATCTCGGAGACTCTTGGGAGACATTTATAACAGCTGCTCCGTACTCCCCTACGTTTTTGTTTTGTGGCTGTTGCGTGGAGCACATTGCGTAGAAACCTACACTCACTGCACACCGGGTAACTGACTCCTTTCTCTCGTTCTCAGGGGCAGCAGCAGGTGTGAAAGGGCTTTCTTAAGCACATGCACCCATTTACTGATCCCGTCACTCCACCCTCTCTTAACAAAGATCACCGATCGTAGGGCAGTTCTCTAAGATTATTTCCCCCCAGGCTTAAAGAGTAGCAGGTTGGAAGAGATTCCTCAGGTGTGGCTGCAACTTCCTGTGGGGAAACCGAAAAGGCAGCTGACGTCTCAAGGCCTTCTCCTGTGGAGTCGCTCATGTGGGCTTCAGCGCTGGTACCATGACCAAGGCAGGAGGGAAGGGAACCTCCCCGTCCTCGGCTTCTGCCAGGAGCTCGAAGGGTAGTGACACCTCAGGGCCTCACACGTTAACTCTGAAATGTCCTTCTTAGTGGTGTCCTGGGTTGGAGCAGATTTTGCCCTCGCTTTGTGGCTACCACAGCAGCATCTTTGTGGCACTTCACCCCAGACCACAGAACACTGAGCGAAAATGCCCACAGGATGGAAGGAATGTTTTGAGTAGTTCCATGGCGAGCTCTGCAATTTGTTTCTAACGGGACTCCTTCTGCCTGTTTAGAAAGTCCAGATGTTCACTCATGTGTCATTGTTCATTATAATCGTTCATTTAGGTTCTATAGGACTGAGTGCGCCATAAAGGTAAAGAGAAAAAACGAACTGTATCTGGAACCTCGGCTAAGCTTGTTTTCTGGGTGACAGGCTGGTTGGGTTTAAAATGCACTGAAAGTTTGTTTTCTGGGTGACAGGCTGGTTGACTTGGAGTGAGCTACCTGTAAGAGGGAGCTAATCAGAGGTGTGTTCCACGGTGCTCTGTGGTTAACTGTGGGTCCCAGGAAGCTAAGTGTACTTCAGGTTCAGGCTTTATGTAAAAACCCCTGAGATAACGTCTCACCATCTCATCTTTGCTGGGGCTCGAGCTGACTGACTACAATGGCTGGCATTTTCCCTGTTCTCACACTTTCAAAAATAAAATCAGAAAGCGTGAGAGGATACAGAAAGACATCTGGTAGTATAAAATGTAGACATTTATCAGAGAGGATGCCTTTTTAAAGAAAATAACTACAAGAAGCCAGTCTTATCCAATTATGCTTAAATATATAAATTTCACATAATGAGTAGAAAGTTGAATGAATGACAGCAGGTTGAAAAAAGCATTTGCTCTTTTATTAAGTAATAGTTTAACTTCCTGTCTCTTTAAGGGTCTTGCCTCCCTCGATACATCGATTATGCTAATTCACAGTCTAAGTGTATGATTAGGTTCGGGAAGTCGAGCACCATGGTGGGGTTGAGTAAAGAAGGGAGTCACATGTGGGAGCCCCGGTGCTCACCTCTGTCTTCCAGAGAAATGGCTTATTTCTCCCCCTGGAGAATGACACATGGGCCACAATATGGGCTGTCCTTAACCGCATTGCATTTGGGTATTATTTTAATAGTGTTTACTCTCAGAGACAAGCCTGAGCTTCCGTTCAGTCTGTTACACCTCTCGGAACTCCTAGGTGGGTGATGTGTAAGAGTAAATTAAAGGGATTAGATTCCGAAGCCCCGCACAGAATGAACCACATCATCTTCCAGTTTTCCTTCAGTGTCTGTAAATGTCTCTGTTGTTATTTGTGACTAACCAAAAAAAAAAGTCATCTTCTTTAAGTCATATGCTCTCTTTGTAAAAGTTCAAAATGTAACTTGAAATGTTGCATGAATTTTATCTGTAAGAGCGTGCTCAAATTTTGGTAATCCGGGTTGAATTTTCTTTTCTGAGCTGGTTCCTCTTTCAGTGCCATTAGTCGGCCACTTTATCTTTTCATTTTTCTGGGCCATTTTGCATGTGCTATATGTTCTCAAGAAAGGACACATTGTGTGTAATAATTTCTTACATTTACCCAGTTTTTCAGAACATTGATTTGTATGTACAATTACAGCCTTAAAATTACTTGCATACTCCATAGCAGTTAGAGTCTAAAAATGAGAATTACGTAAGGCCAAGAAAGTATGTGTCCATGTGTGTATCTATGTTGGAGAATATCGTCACCAAAGATCCGTACATGTGACTACCATTAATCAATGCTTCTTTAAGATTAATTAGATTAGACCAATTCATAAAGCAAATGATTTTGAAGCCTGCAGTGAAGGTAGGTAGGCTGGTTAATCCTGATCGCTTAGATGAACTGAGTACAAAATTTACAGGGCAGCATTTCAGAAGACCCTGCCAATTCTAACGTCAATTTTGAACATCTATTGTAAAGATGATTATAAACTCTAATGGAAGAGGCTCTAGGATTCTCCCCAAAATTCAGGCAAAAATCTGCACCTAGAGAAAAAAGTCTTATGAGGCAGATTGAATTCCTCTGAAGAGAAAAATATATAATTTACTACCACCTAAAATATTAATGAAGATATATGTGAGGGGCTTTTTTAAGGAGGATTAACTGATATTTATCAGAAAATTCTGTGCATTTAAAATCTTTCTTTTGCCTCAAACAGAATTCCCAGTAAAAATGAAAAACGTGAGTTTTAACCATTCTGTGTACCAAATACGTAGTATGAGATATCTCTGCTGGAATAATAACTTCCGGTTTAATGTACACTAGCATTTGGTAACGGCAAAAGACCTCTCTGTTGGGGGTTAAGAATATTTAATCCTTCAGAGCTGACATATATAACATGAAGCTGTGTCAGCTACAGCTGTTCCTGAACATCAGTAACAAAATTATAGACAGGTTTTGAAGCTTCAATGGTAGGAGTGAATACATCTGAGAATTCAGCTTGCTGACAGTGTTTATGTAATTTAATCTTACCATCTGGTAGAAAGTAAACATTTTTTTATAAAATTAAAGTTGATAAAGGGAATCTCATACTTTCCAATTGTTGCAAATGACAAATTGAAATGTAGTTTCATGAAAACTGAATGGAGAGTCTGTATCCCCTACTTGGAGATGACTGCATTGCCATTGATGTATTTTAATCTGCATTGGTTCCTTACAAGTAAACAAATGGGTACTTTTACCTGCACTAAAGATTCTGCATTCCAAGCTTCTGGCATTGCTCTAGGACAACAATATGCACGTTTTTGTTTTTATTTTACATACAAGAAAGGAAGACTCGGCAATGTTGTCTGTCTGTAATCTCAGAATAAGTGGTCACAGATAAAATGCATGTCTGAACAGAAAATAAATGATTTCTTGTTTGCACGCCTCGATTTTCTTAGAACATAGTAATCGTTATGTAATAGGCATTTAGCTATTGTGAGTCATCTGGCGCTCTCCGGTGCTTCCGCTTTGCAAGTAGCTCCTTTCCCTTCGCTTAGGAGTTGGCAGATTAGCGGATCTGTGAAACTGACAAATTAGTCTACAAACCCTGCCAAGTTCAAACTTTATAAATCTGACCTAGACACTTCACTGGAAATAAATATACAGTCTGATAGACTCGTGTGTTTATAGTTCCGCCCTGTGTTAAATTGAAAGTCTATGCTCTATGTTGATGTAATAAAATTTAATTAGTTGTAAGTCAGGTTTTGGTTTAGTGGTAATTAGCTTGGGGTATAATTATTACATCTAATAGTAGTCTGAAATCTGCAAGCATTTTGATCTTTTTCCAAGTTAAAAAGAAAAAAATACCTCTGTAAGGTTTTATAACAGAAATAGCAATAAAATCACATTAGCTAATTTCATTACAGAAATTATGGAAAATGTTAAGTAGCAATGTTAAATTTCAGTGGCGATGTACATCGCCACTGTTTTTTCCTTATTAAATGTAAAATACTCCAATGGTACTTTTAAGGTTTCTTACTTTTAAAAGCATATTATCTGTGACTTTTGCATCATAAAATGGAATGTTATTCATGTAAAAACTATAGGAGGATGAGCATCAGGATTCGCACACAAATTCAGAAAATTTTATTAATAAATTTGAAAATTACCTTCACTTCATTGAATTCTAACAAGAGTTTAAAAAGTCTACGTATACATATCGCCTACTTCCAACAGGATACAAAAAACATTCTCTATAAATACATGTACACATCCTTTTTAAATTAGTAAATTGAATAACTTTAAATTTAAACATGTGTGTCTCTCTGAGTTACATACTACTTTTTATCTAGCCTGTCGGAGTCTATGACTAAATCAGGGCCAGTGATACCTACTTTTGGCATTTTCCGACTTCCTCTGATCCCTGTCACTAACAAGAGCCCTTATTTTTTCTCATATGATCCAATGCTGTCTCCTTTCCACTTTTAAAATTGTGTTATGCAGCTTTTATATTTTCTGGATATTTATTATTACTTTAAACATAACATTTATGACCCAGGTAGGTCTGTCGTAAACCATACTACAGAGCCATACCAAGTATGTTCTCCATATCAAAGGTCGTGTTACGTATCATTTGCTTTTTGTCTTTAAAACATTTAGATTAAACAAATGAAAGGTTCGAGAAATAGTGTGTATTGTAAATGGTGCAACCTCAGTAACTGTGGGTGACTTGGTATCGCAAGGCTGTTAAGCAGTTTAAAATGAATGTTCACAACTTACTGACTTTTACAAGCAGAAATTAGGTTTACTAAAGTTGTATAGAAAATATTTAAAATTTCTATTTCTTTGATAATAGTTTTTCCTCTTAATTCTACGTTATTAGTGCAGGGTCTATTGTGACTTCAAAAGAGGTCTTCCGATCATTTCCACTTGGCAGGGAGAAAGAAGTGATCTGAAATAAAATATTCATGAACTGACATAATTAAAAACATTATCCGAGACATCTAAATTGGCGTTTGTAGTGTACCATTATAAACATTTACTTAGATCTTTAGGAGATGTCCGTTGTGATGGGCACGCTTTGCGTAGGATACCATTTCGGTTTTTGTGAATTTGAACTTGTCTTTATTTATGGTGAACCTGCATTAACGTGTGTTGGTGTGGCATTAACGCTGAGTGCTCATCCAAGGTGTGTTCCCTGCACGCCTGACAGGGACACAGGACAGAACAGAGGGGACAGAAAGAATGCGAACAGGGAAACCCTCACTCAGCACACGGCCTTCCAAAGGACACGTGACATACCCATTCAAGTTAGCAGTACAAAATGCTCTATGATTATGGGCCAAGTGAGAGAGATTTTAATAAAAGATGAGGTTGGATCATTGCTTTAGGCCGAGTACAGCTACCATCCATTCTTAGTTTGGTAATCCACCTCCTAGACATTTGATGTCCTCAGTTCCCTGTCTGTGGAAGCAAATACACACGATACTGTTAATAAATCAGTGATCCCTTTACTAATTTATATTGGGGGATAACCCCTGTTCAAAATGTTTTTATCAGTTACTTTGGGTACAGGAAATCAAGGCACCCCCCAAAAATGAGAAACTGTAATCATAAAGTTACTGGGTAAAGTTAAAATTACTCATTTATTAATTCAGTAAGTTACTGATTCAGTCCTACTATGTGCAAAGCCCCACGTTAGGGACGATGACAAAAACAAGGCCTCAGTAGATACTGCCATCCCTCCGGAAACATACAGGGTGGGAAAGATTTGGTGTTAAAATGTATTAGTGGACCGCTTGCTGGTGTGGCTCAGTGGATATGTAAGTTCTCTTCAGCTGTGAACCAAAGGGTCGCTGGTTCGATTCCCAGTCAGGGCACATGCCTGGGTTGAGGGCCAGGTCCCCAGTCGGGGGTACGTTAGAGGGTGTGCATTAGAGGCAATTACACATGGATCTTTCTCTCCCTCTCTTTCTCCCTCCTTTCCCCTCTCTCTAAAATATATAAATAAAAATTTTTAAAAATTTATATATATAACTTTTATGCACATGTGTATGTGTACACACACACACACACACATACACACACACACACTAGCAGAGCTCAGACTCAAAGTAACCATATTTTGATGACTTTTTCACCTAAACCTTGCTAGGCCCTAGAGAACCCATGCCTCGATATTATGAAGTGGGTATGCCTGATGGGGAGAAGATTTAAAAATTCTGTCCTACATACCAACGGGAATAAATGTGAACCATTGACTAGTCTTTGTGACCGTGTGAATGGGAACAAAGAGGAAGAACCCAAAGAAAATTCTGGGATTTTCGTCCTGGGTCATGAGAGTGAATACTTTTTATAAAAGCCATTTCGACGACTTCTCCGACTGTCGTGGTTCTGCCCAGTGGGAGCGGAGAACGGCAAGCAGTTTGCACAACACCCACTGAGTCCACAGCTGTGGGTGAGGGGCCACGCACACCAGAAGTCAGCCCCCGGGAGCAGCCCTGGCTCCGCCCTGGTGCACTGGCGGTGACAGTGGGACATCAAGGTCAAACTCATCTAGGATTTGAGGATCAGGGCAAGAGTGGGAAAACACAGGAGTTTCTGGTGCTGTGCACCTAGAAGTAGTTCCTAGTTAAACCCAAGGAGGAAATGTGTCCCGGGAAAGAGGTAGCAGAGGGATGGCCTGCGAGGACAATTTGAGTCCAGCCTTTGAGGAGGGAGCAGGACAGTGAGGAGGAGCCATCTGGGGCTGGGAGTCCTGTTGGAGGAGTCTGGAAAAGCGTCAAGGCCATGTGCGCACAGACATGGGCCTGAGTGACCAGAAGCTGCAAAACGGGAAATTGACAGGTAACGAGGAGGAGCTCCGAAGAATGAGGTTGGGTGAGAGCCTCGGTACTTGGTTAGGGGGCCTGGGGATCTTGGGCCTGCGGACTCAAGGACACAGTGCGGGGAACGAGACGTGGAATATGGGCAATGTGGAAAATCAGGTACAGCCCATCACCTACACGCGGCCAGACGGGACAAGGCGGCGGCCAGTGGTGCGTCTAGTCTCCGAGGGGCTGGGGCGGGGACGAGGGCGGGGGTGGGGGAGGGGTTACAGATCACCTGGGGGTTTAGACCGACTCCTGTTTCATGTGCCTTCTCCTCCGCTGTGTCTGGAGTACTGAGGACGACTTTTCCATGTAATATCTTATAGATGTGGACTTCGGACTGCTTCTTTGGTGGTAGTAAATAGATAAAAATTGCTATTTTTTATGAAGAATGTGTAATTTACATTTTTGGTAAATCATAAGGCATCATGTGACAAGCAGGCTTTATGCAAATAGATAACTAAAAAAAATTGGTTTTCCCAGATAGCAAGATTAATTTACTCAGAGACTGCGGTCCGTGTATCTAGTTTATCTTGATAACAAAATTATGTTGTCTCAGGAAATTTCTCCTTATCCATTAACTAAATAAATTTCGATCCTGGGGTACTATCTATAAGAGTAAGAATTGTTTCATAAATTAATAGGTTCATGGAAATAAAAAACACACTTCTAGGTCATCTCTGAGAAATGTAATTTATATACAGTGTAAAATCAGAACTGACTCCTGATTTCTCCATCTTATTCTTCTGGGCTCCTTGAGATTCGCCCTCATGTGCGTGTAAGCTGCCACAGAGCAAAAAGCTCAGGGTAGCTGCCTGCTTTCATTTCGTAGCTGGCATTCTTTTTGTGTTAGGTTTTCCTTCCGCTTCTGATTTCATCTGAAGAAAGCCTCCTTAGCTATTAATTCTCACACACACACACACACACACACACACACACACACACACACATTAATAAGAGGTTGCAGCCATCAAGCTCAGCTTGGCTGAGTGAGCCCCAGTTGTGAAGAGCGTCAATTAGGAGCAGCCAGAGTCAGACGGAGACCCACCAAGGAGAGGGACCAAGTCGAACTGATATTAGGACGTCGAGAAAATAATTGACACCGGAGAACTCTAGTCCATTAATTTGGAGGTTCCTTGTATAACCAATGAGCTTTAATATCCCATTTAATGAAAGATGCTTATTTTACTTTCCAGAGCAGAAAAATTAATTGGGAACTATAATTTAAGTTTGGTCTCCTTTCTAATTGAAAGAATGTCTAAAGGGAGGAGAAAAAAAAAAAGAAAAACATTTTTATTCCCCTCATTTTCATTTTTTTGTGAAAAGTTTTATTACAAGTATTGACATTTTCATTATTGCGACTGGATATTCAATTTGTTACACACTATTAGTAAGGAGGGGGAAAAACCTCTTTAAGAACGGAAAACCGTTTAATGAGTTTGCCGTCTATTCTCTGTGCTTGCAAGGTGTGAGGATTAAATTTGTCCAGGAAGAACCTGGCACATGACCACTTTCAGAAAATGCACTTCAAGACAAAGAAAATGATCGTATACATATTTTTTCACCATGTTAGAAATTAATTTTATTAGTGACTACCCACAACCTGCGGTGGTGTTTCTCTTTAAGGATGTCACTGGCAGCTGGCCAAGACCTGATGCTCTATTGAGTTACCGGTGCTCACCCTTGAGGTGCGTTACTTTTTTTACCCTTATTACCTTAGGTCGCTGGTCCTTCTAATTTAAGTGTATGTTAATTACTGAATATAAAGATGTGTAATTACATATCTAGTGAACATACAAATGTGTTCTGCTTAATTTAAATAGATATATTAATAATACACATCATATATGTTATATATAAATACATATAATTAATTTATATACTTTCACTATATACAGGAGTGGGCAAAAATACATTGACAGTGGTTTGTATGGAAAATAACACAATCATGAATCAATGATAATACAAGAATAAACTCCGTTCTGCATGCTCATAACTGTAAACCTAACTTTACCCACCCTGTGTGTGTATTTTTACAAACCACAAAATGTCTCCGTGCCAGCGAGCACACGGAAATATCCCATACCCCGGTTTCCTTCTCTTCCTTCATCACTCCGCTGCACAATTCCAAAATCCAGGCAAACCCCTTGGCCTGCGCGCACAGCAGGACCTCCGGAACCGGCGGGTTCACGGGAGCGCGGCCTCTTTATTAAAACAGCTGAAGGTAGCTCGACACAAGGCCCTCCTACTTCTCCCTCTGCCCAGGGAACACTGACAGCCCTGGAAAGCTTCTAGCTATGCTGCTGTCAAACTTTCTCCCTGCGACACTACAACGACATGCCCACCGTCAACGATTGTACGGTTAAGCCCCGTGTGACTTCACAGGGGCAGCGCGGCCGGTCTGCAGAGCCCCGAATTGGAAACGTGGGTTCCTCATCTTCCTGTGTGGCCGGCCTGCCTTTGTGTGCGCCGGGCGCTGCGCGTGGGCGCACTGGGGTTCCTGGAACACCAGGCCCCCGCAGCACTGGCTCTGAGCGCGGGGTTTGCCCGTGCAGTTGGGAGCCTAACTCCCCGTGCAACAGCGGATGAAGCAGGGCGCGGCAGCTTCAACCGGCTTGTGTTGCACTGGGGATGACGGACTTCATCAGCATGAGCTCCGCCTCCAACCACTGATGTTCGTGAGTTAGGTCTTTTGAAATGTACAGGATGAGTATCGTTCTGCGTGGCCACATGCGGTTAGTTCGGCATCTTCATACACACGAAGCAGGATGCTTCACACAGGGCCTGCTCCCAGTAGGCATGTAATAGATGTTGTTGAGACCGTGAAGGATTATATAAAGGATGCATTTAAGAGGCCATATGTGCAGTGGCCAAGAGTGTGGACCCCAAAATGAAGCTACCTGTGTTTGAATCACAGCTCCACCCCTGCTGCCTGTGTGAGTTTGGGCAAATCACATAGCCTCTGTGGTTCCGTGTCGTCGTCTTCAAAGTGGACGTCGTGATGGTACTTACCTCGGCGTGAGGCGTGAAGGGTTTATGCTTAAAAAGACATTAGAATCATGCCTGGTACACAATTAACACTCAGTGAGTGGGATTATTAATTATTATATAAGTGACTATATAGACTATTCATTGGTTGGCAAGTGAATATTCTTTTATTTATTTTAAGATTTTTTTATGTTTTAATTTTGGGAGGGGGAAGGGACAGAGAAAGAGAGAAAGAAAAGCATAAATGTGAGAGAGAACCATCAATTGGTTGCTTCTGTGTGTGCCTCGACCGGGGACCGAAGCCCCCAACCCAGACACGAGCCGGGACTGGGAATTGAACCGGTGACTTTTCAGTGTACAGGAAGATGCCCAACCCACTGAGCCATGCCGGCCGGGGTGAGAGTGAGTATTCTTTTAAAATCACAAGTTCTACAGTAAACTCTTGCAATGAAATTATTTGTTAAAATAATCACTGACACTTAAATAATGTTTATAGTAGGCAGAACTCCTCGCACACACATTTTGAAACTTTGATTTTTTTTTTGACTCCAGCATCGTGAGATGGGCAGGAGAGGTGTTAAGAGTTTTGGAGATGACTAGTTTCTTCCAAGACCAGGTGCCCTGTGGGAATCGGCTCTGAGTGACGTGAGGCCTGTGGGAACCGAGCTGGGGTCCAGCCAGGAGCCCAGGCCTCCCTGCTCTGCTTATCCAGTGCAGCCGGCGTTGGCCATCAGGTGCCTCTCAGAAAGGCTCCTTTCCCATTGGCTCCTATGGGGTGTCACCATCCCACCATCAGCTGAAGATACGGACACCCAGTGATATAAGGTTTATTCTTTCGAATGCGCATGTAGGATGATCCAATACTGAGACAGATGCGGGAGTCCCAGAAACTTTCATGCTCTCAATCTAAAAAACAATTATCTTACAAACTCCCCCGCCCAGCAGTACCTGGAGTTCCCACTCAGCATGACACACAGAGCCACTCGGAGAGTCCGGGTCCAGCCCCGTGTCCCCTCCCAAGGTGATATTCCTGACTGCTTGTGTTTGGGAGACATTTCTGCTCTGAAACCGTCTTTGAATCGTGCTTTGAAATGAAAAAGGCATTTTCTTTTATTTCAAATTATATAACATTTGAGATATGGGTTTTCTTTTGCTCTACTCTCAAAACTACGTAGAGTGATGTTGCTTGCTGACAGTTTTGAGGTTCAGCCGAGCCAGCAAGTAAGTCATCGGATTTCATCTGTGGACAAAAGACATAGACTTCTGTACGATATTTTATGTATCTTGGGATAAGTTTTCGGCTCTGGTAAGTGGCGGCATCTGTTGAAACACGGCAACAAGTGTGTCATGGATATGGTATGCGTCTTCCTCAGAGACTGCGAGCCCCTCGTGGGCAGGAGTGCTATTTTGCAACTACGTTCTCTTCCCCAAAACAGAGCACTTTATTCAGTTTGTATCAACTAGTCAATAAGCAGACCATGGAATCACACATCTGCAACTTATACTTCCCTGCCTTTTCGTCACCCCAAATGTCTTCAAGATATGTAGGGGCTGGGCACATGCAGATGACTGACTTGGCCACTTTTATTCACTTGGCCAGTTGGCATCAATTTCTGCTGCCCCCCTAAAACACGGGGTGGGCCCGGGTAGAACTTCCCTTATTAATTTTACAACAGGCTTCTGAAGGACTAGTGACAGATGACCACCTTCACCACAAGGTGGTCTCTGTGGCTTTTATGGTGATTGAAACAATGTGTCGGTAGCCACACACCCCCCCCCCCCCCCCCCCCGGGAAAAGTTTAATAGGATTAAAGAAATACGGACCTGTGAATATTCGTACCAACTCTGCATAAAATCCATGTCTTGTCTTGCATTTTCATTTCTTAGGCCTTGTAATTTCTCACAATATATTTGTTACCCTTCTAAATTTAATTACAGTAATTTTGATAGCTTTGGAATAGTATTTTAGTTAAATGGTTCTTTAAGATTAATAGTTGAACACATTGCTTGTTTCTTAGGAAAAAAATTCATCATCATTTTCTTGTAGTATCTGTGAGGCTTCCAAGTTTTTCCAAACAATTATTACTATGTATTCTTATTTTATCTTGGGACCAGTCAGGCATTTTTAAAAAAATTTTTCTAGTTAATTTCTGTAGATCAGCTTCTTAAACAGGTGATGAGGTTATAATGCTTCATCGATACATGCCTGTACGTTTTAGATTCCAAATACTTAACAACAAAGCCACTACAGGAATGATGCAAATGTACCAGAGTATTCATTTTAGGCTATAAGTGGTGCCATTTGCTTTCACTCGACTTCTTTGTATGATTTTAATACTTAAATAGTCACTGACTCAGGGACAGCTTCGTGTCTTCCAGGTGAGAATGTTGTATTAAGTAAGTAAAGTAAACTTTAAAAATTGCTAAGTCCAACCGTATCTAAATCTTGTATTTAAGTTAGGTTTCATTTCAAAATGCTTTTAAGGACCTTTCGCTTATTCTCCTGGTGGCCTTTCAAAAGCCAGGTGTCTGGGATTGTCTCCAGCCTGTTCTGAAAGCACCCCAGGCTCCGGATTAGACAGGAGAGCTGCCTTTTATTCCGAGGTGCCTATGTCCATAATGCCTGTTCGCTGAAACTCGCTCGGAATGTGTGGCCAAGACGAACCTGCCCCAGACCGGTCAGCAGTGCCCGGCCTTGTTTTTTGATTGAATTCATTGTAAAATACTCCTCACTCCCACAGCTGCAATGAATACAGAAAGATACCGTGGAGGCATTTCTCCATACAAGGGCCGTTTCCCAACCTTGGAATAAATACCGTATACTTTATGGGCATATACAATACAACAGGAAATTTTAAAAATCAGTGTCTATTATTAAACATTTCAGTCCTATAAAAAATATTATGACGGTCTACGTGACTGGACAGCAGACGTCCTGCAACCCTCAAAGTGATCTCTGCTCTGAAAACACCACTTGCGTCTCACAGAATACATTTACCTAATCCTTTGATTCAACTTTCAAGTTCGAAAAGCAACGTGGACTGTGCCTTCTACGTGGGAAGTAGGAAGGCTTTTTCAAAATGGGATCTGTGTCTTCTAACTACTGTTAATTTAAAAAATACATGTCACATTTCACACTGTAGAAAATGATGCTTCTTTTAGACTTTTACATGAGTTTTGAATCTGTGGCTGAGTCCAGAAACTGCCCTCTTTGTCAGATTTGCAAGCCACACACATTCAGATCCACTTTCGGGTGCTTCCCCAAGAAGGGTTCGATGGTATGGGGCTTGTAGTGTGGGTGGAAACCCACTTCACTAAACAACAGCTTGTTTTAAGAATTTACTTCAGTGTTTGTGGGAGCGAAGTCTTTAATTGTGGTAGTTACATGCTTTCGGGGTAAAAATGAATGAAGGATTTACTTCTTAGACGAATACGAACTTCTAATTAGGAAAATGCTGCTTTGAAAAGATAGTTTTTATTCATAACATTTTAATACTCACTTTTTGTGTTGGGTTTCTTTCTTCTGGCTTTTACTAAATGCCTTGCATTTGAAAATGTCCATGTGGAGTTAGATGCTGCTGGAGGGTGATAGGGTCGCCCCTGGGCCAGCACTACTTGTCCGCGTGTCCTTCCCTAGGAGGGAAGATTCCATGGTTACCTGCGGTTACACATCAGTTACCTTTTTGAAATCCTCCTTTGACGTCTTTATTTCTCAGACGTTTACGCAGCGACTAAATTTTCCCAGTCTTTCTTCCTAGGTTATGACACCATCAGGTGCTACAGTAAAGAGCATTTTCACACTTTAAGGTGGGTAAGTTTCAGAAAGTCATTCTATGTGGAAAAAAATGGCCAGGGCTTTTTTAAATTTCAATATTATTCAGTATGCACGTAACATTGAAATTATTCTTCACTGTGCTTCTGGACAATGGTTATTTTTTTTCCAGGAGAATTTTCAGTAGGAACTCCATTTGTTAAATAACAATTTAGAGTTCTTTCATTTTAGGAAAATCTTATTGCTCTTCCCCTTCGCAAATCACATCAATTGATTAATGTTTATTTTACTCTGTTTTACTTTTTACTTCCTGGATTCTCATCTGGCCTCAGAGGACTTCTGGATGAGTTTTTTTAGAATTTTAGTTTCCTTATCTACGTGGATGTGTGAAAGGGGCCGGCTCTGTGACCTTAAAACTCACTGAACCCAGCAGCCCCATCAAGCATCAGACAATTAAGGTTTTTCAAGAATGAAACCACTTTCTCAGGAATTGCAATCAAGTTTCCACTAAACACAAACTATTGGGACTGTTTCATTTCTTCCTTCACTGTTCCCCTTGAACCTCGAACCTAACAATGCAAAATAATAGAAACCCAAAGCCTTGTATGGCTCACTAAACTAACACCCTTAAAAGGCATTTGACTGTGACTGGCTATGAATGAGAACCTTCCCCAGATCTTCGGGAAAGATGGGGCCTCCTGTGGGAATCTTTAATAGTTTTCCTCTTTTTTCTCTGCGGGAGCCTCAGAGCCCAGCTTTTTAACAAAACCGGTATTAGTCCGGAGATCAAAACTGAACCTCTAAAATGCTCAGTATTTGACCACCTTTTCATGAAGTTAATCAAACCTGTTAAGAAAAATGTAAAGTAGCAGAATGTAATATTCTGCAAGGAAATTCAGTAATATAATGTGAAATTCCAACAGCTTACTCTGTGGTAGGTGTTTATTTAAAAAAAAAAAAAAGAAAAGAAAAAAGCGAGCTGATGTTCAGCAGAGCCAGTAGGTCGGTTGAGTTAAAAGGGCTACTTCATGTACGTGCAGTTCAGCTTTGTAAATTTAAGGCCATGTGCTTCACTGTGTCACATTGTGTCATGTTTGTTATATTGTTGATCTCCTATTATTTAGGTTCGGTGTTGCTTTATTTCTGGGCCACATTGGCCACTGTAAAAGGAGAGTATAATGCATATTCGCCAATACTGTTTCATTCAAAAGACCTCAGTTGTAAATGTCCCATGATGATTTTGGCTGATGGTTCACAGTTTGTTTTAATTTGGCTGTTAGAAAACTTTAGGGATGTGATAGGTTGCAGGTCCTTTGACTTTAAAACATAAATCAGCGGTCATATGTCTATAGCATCAGATGCAAACAAGGATCTGGTATAGGAAATCCTAACCTACACTTAGAAAATCTACACTTTCTCCCCTTGAGGAAGAATTCTGGCAGGAAAATACTACCAGACACCATTGGCAAGGCGTGCCCCCCTAGGTCAGCAGTGAGAGAGGGCAACTTGCAGCCGTGGCTCTAACAAAGGGCAGGTTTTTCGGATGTGATCTTGTTGGAAGGGCACTCCTTTCCTTGAAGAATTACTTCTCATTCCATGATGCCTCAATTATCCCAATAATATTTCATTTCTATTTTAAGGGAAGGAACTACTCCCTATTAAAATGTTAATATTGCTGGTCACTATATCTAATATCTTCTGGTCACTTATTTCTAAGCTTGAACTTTTTTTTTAAAGATTTTATTTATTTATCTTTAGAGGGGAAGGGAAGGAGAGAGGGAGAGAAATATCAATGTATGGTCGCCTCTAGTGCGTCCCCTGCTGGGAACTGGCCTGCAACCCAGGCATGTGCCCTGACTGGGAATTGAACCGCGGTTGTTTGGTTCGCAGGCCTGCGCTCAATCCACTGAGCTACACCAGCCAGGGCCTAAGCTTGAACTTTTAAGTATCACCTTTTGCCCTTTAAGAAGGAGAGAAGGAACTCAGGGTGATTAAGTGCAGACAGTGAGAAGCCATGGGGTTCTTGGATTCAATGCAGACATTCCAGGAGGCTGGACAAGGGTAATAAGTGGGAAAAATAGTTGCTCACTAAAAATGAGATTTGTTGAACGTCAGGAAATGGCGTTGTGGAAGTCTTTGGGCCAGTTCAGGGTTATTTCTTGGATTACATGCATCTCGATGATCTGGTCCTTCCAAACCACACCAGTGTGAGTTTGCCCGCGGATATGGTGCTATTCCAGCAGCGTGGACCTCAGCATCGACCCCCTGGGGTCTGGGCCCGGTGTTCTGGGGCAGGGCACGTCCATGAGCCTCAGCCTCCACCTTTGTAAAATGCCTCCTGGCTACGGTGGCTGGGAGGGAGAAGTAAGAGTGTTCATGCTAATAAGAAGCCTACAAGACCTGTGGTTAATTTTTTTTAATCCCTGATTTTGAAAGTCAGTCAAATACTGCAAACACACAACGTAATTTACATCCAGCCATACCACTCATCGATTATCATTAGCTAAGGAAGACCCAGGGAAGCTCTTCCTTCCAGTGTAGACATCTTCCTTTTTAAGTAAATTATTCTAATTAATAAAAAAAGATGGCACTCGAGAGGTATTCAAATAAGAGTGATTCAGCATGGAATAACTCAAAACTACATGTTATGAGTCATTGTACTAAAATACTAGATTTCATCACAACTTCTCGACCAACCAGCTGTTTGGTTTCAGCCATCTGGGGGTTCTAACCAGAGGTTAGCAGGTTTAGTTAAATGCATTGGACTTTGTAGCAATTCTTCTGTGCAGGATTCTTTGTGAGGACAACCTCTTTATTCTGCAATTTTATTCATTATAATCTACCATATTTTACTGTGTATAATGTGCACTTTTCTGGCCAAATTTTTGAAGGAAAAATAAGGATGCGCATTATACATGGGTAGTAGCTGGAATACCTTGTATCTGTCCTTGTGTTTTGTAATTCCCTTACATAAAACTTCTTATACAATAATATGTTCAAAAATAGGTGCTAAAATTCCTTTGTAACACAAAACATAAGTATCTAAATATAAATCAATAAAAATTTGATTTAAAACATTAAAACAAAAGATTTTTTTCCTGAAAAGTTTGGGCTAAAAACATGGACATGTATTATGCATAGCAAAATATGGTATATGAATATTTTTCAAGTTTTTTTATCTGTACAGGTAACATTATTAACATTTTGCGGTGTTAAACAACTAGCTTAAAGTAGAAAGAAAAAAGAAATCAGTGGTGCAATCAGATTTCTAGACTCAACCGATGTGTTTAACTGAAACCCATCTCAGAGTGATTTATGTCATAATGTGTGACTTACTGTTTTCTCCAAAACATTTTCACCTCAAGAGACTAAAAAAGGAATAATATCAATCACTATAGGAAATGCCAGGAAAACTGTGGAATTAGGATTAAATCGGTTAGTTATTTTTGGAATATATAGCAAAATAAAATAGAAAGACTAAAACATGTTGATAGGACCAAATCTTTATTCCAGTGAGGAGGGATATCCATCAATTAGATGAGAATATTAGGTGAGAGGTGAACAGTTAACTTGTACTAACAACAGAAAAATGTATGGAGAAAACTAAAAACTGAAATTCGGCTTTCTAACATTAGAACTGCATTTTAGAGGAAACCAGAATTTCCTGAGAAATATCAAAAAATACCTTAATCACCACAAAACCCACCTAGGGTATGTTGCATTGTTTTTAACCAATTATTTAAAGGATTCGGTGTCCTCATGCTCACAAAGAATGGAGAGAGAGGTCCTTGTCCATATTTCTTGCCTGAGGAAAGGACCTTGATTATAATTCATTAATATGCAGTTGCAGAATCAAGGACTACTTTGGCAGAAATAATTTCTACTCCCATGAACTCAAGAACGATAAGGAATGGATTGGGGAAGGATAATTTCCTTTCCTTCCTTTCTAGTTATTTCAGCTGAAGTTTAACATGCTGAGAGACCAGATAACGTATGCCCATTTTTTTATCAGCATTTTCACTTTTACCGTGTCCTGAACTGTGTGCATATTTACAGAACTGTCCCAAGTAGAAGCATGCCAAGATTGTAGGAGTTATTCATGAAAAAGCAACAAGCCTTGTCTAGATGACATTATATTGGTACAACATGCATTTATTTTACATAAGTATTTTTTTTTCATTCAGGTGTTCATCCACTTGATCTTTAGTGGAGAATAAATAACAAACATACAAGTGTTCCAATATATGAGTTTACTCAAGCTGAAAACATATTCTATATTAACACTAAAAATGTAATTTGCTACATTTATATAAAAAATACCCGTAGTTATTCAGTTTTCATCTTGAGACGGAATAGGTAGTTTTATTTTATTATTCCAAAATAAATGTTTTATATATTTGGTAAAATGCTGACCAGCAGTTCGATTCCTCAACTTCAGAAAGTTCAATATGACAAGATACGGTTTATAATTACAGCAAGAGTGCTTTAGGTTAGACAAGCAGAATATTTTTGTTCAACAAAGATTTTTAAACAGGCCGCACTGGAAGGTTATTATGAGCTCATTCCCAGTAGATCTCTAGGTTTCTAAGACTGAAATTTCTGGAGTAGAAATTAATCAGATCCTTTTATTGAGTATGCAAATCACTCTGCTAGGCCTCTAGGGAGTTACAGGAGATGTTTCTCTCCATAAAGAGTTCCCTGCACTTTGATGTAGAAGCAAGATAAAAATCATGTGAAAGCCCCCAAATGCTCAGAAAATGACCACTGTATCCCAGATGTAAGCACTTAATAAAATAGATCCGATGATGCTGAACATACAATTACGCTTATAAAAAGGATATGTGGTTGAATATTTTTTAGAAAAGGAGATTTCTTCTGGTTTTAATGCACCTTTTCAGTGTCTGAAAAAAATTAAAGTGAGTTTTGAAATTTAAGCACACCTTTTCAAAATAAAAAGAGCCAGCCCCTTTCTTTCCTTTTGTTCTGTGTAACCCAGTATTCTTTGTCTTATTTGCGGGGAACTAGAGCTCGAACTACCTGGCTAATCTTCATGGAGCAGAAATTACATGGTCTTGATGAAGAAAAGATTGGGCTGTTTTTTTTCCCCCTTGATCTAAAAGGCATTTATTATAGTCACGTGAAATTCAGATTTTTGGAAGGAGGACAGAAGCTGTCAAAGGAAGGATCGCAAATATGGCTCGGGGTATCTTCCATCAGTTTTAAAAATCATTTAATTCACTCTATTTTTAAAACTATCTAGCCATCCAAGCAATATAACCTATTTTCTCAGTTCCATTAACTTGAGTGCCATCTCTTGCTTCTGATCAGCAATTGAACAAACTTTTAAGCTGATGACACCTTAACATAAACAGAGAGTCCTTTTCAAACACTTATCACCATTTGAACAGAAACTGTTTTACATATTCTTTACACTGATCGGTTCTTTGGCCCATATTGGAAAGCGGATCAAAGGCAGCCTGAGTCACATTTGCACCCCTGGCTTTTCTGAATGTGAGGCCAGAGCCTGTGAGTGAAGAACTCAGAAAGAAAAAGCCAACCCCTTTCATTTTTTCCTAGACAACAAAGGCCTTTTAGCTATTGCTATCATGTTAGTCTTTTCTGGGTAGTGTCGCCAGACAGAGAGCTCGTCTCTCCTAATTCCATCCTGACTCCTTGGACCCGCCCTTCAACCTCAGGCCCTTCCAAGGGGCACCGAGCACACAGAACACACGTTGGAACACACGTTTGGCCCCAGCATGCCGAGCCCTGAAGCCGAAACAAAATGCTGCCAACTGACTTTAAGGCAATTTCCTTCTCTTTGTGGAAATTCCTGCTTCTCATATTGAATCGATTCACTGAGTGAAACTTGACCTCTTGTTATTGTCCATACACTCTGCAATGTGCTCAAGTAATTCAAAAGGAAATACCCATTGTATATAGAAAATACAAGAACCTGACTATACTATGTCCAGCTTATTTTGCAAATGAAAATGCCTTTCAAATCTGCTGTTCTATTAAGAGAGCTACATTTACCATCCATTAGATTTTTCTGCTCGTTGTAGGATCATTAAAGTAATGGATTCTAGCCTGAACTACTATAATTGTAAGCGCGTAGTTCGGGTTTCTTTATATATGGAAGCCAAAATGGGAAAATGGTGCAATTAATTAACAGAAAAGAAAAACTCTCTTTGTTAAATGGTGCTTTTGACTTCAAGAATTACGATGATCAGTTTTCTGCATGTGTGCACACCCATGCCTCTGTGTGTTAGACGTCCATCGGGCATGAAACACTCATGTTAACTTTTTGTCAGATTCCGTTAAAATACAGGGAAAGTTTGTTGCTTTATGAGTTCAGTAGATCATATGTGGATGAAATTGATAATCACTTTTGGTGATTATCACACATGAAATTACACATGATAAAAACCATGTGTAATGGTTTACCTTTTATAATGGTAATGGTATAATCTGTAATGGTATTCCTTTTATAAAACTTGCCTGTTTCAAACAGGAACTTCTAATATTTATTGACCAGTGCCATCCAGTTTACCCTGAAGAAAAACGGGCTTATGTTTTTAAGAATGGATTACTTGTTTGTTTTTAATGACAGATTACTGACTTCACTGGAACTTGTTATGTTTATTGTGTATTTCCTGGGAAGTAAAGCTGTACCACATCTCCATGCACCGAATGAATAAATCCCGAACAGCAGGTTTATTGACTTCTTGATCAATACCGATCATTACATGTGTCATAACTGAATGCCAATTCAATGAGATGGTTTTTTAAAAAAAGGATCTGTTTGTATGAGCTCAAGTAGCTTGGGTAGGAAACACACCCGTGCGTCTCACAAATATTTTATGCATTTATGCAGGATCCCACCCCCCTGCGTGATTTGTGTTCGGCATCTCCTGTCTCCAGATTCGCTAATATCCAGGCAGTTGGTGTGAGGGTGGAGGTGGGAGGTATTGGCAGAGATAACACCGCTTCCTCGGATCTTTAATAAATGTAATTAGTTGAGTTCTGTGCTTTGCCTTTTTTTAAAATAGTGAAGCAGTTGCCATGTAAAAAGAGCAGTTGTTTGACTATGTTATTTAATTAAACAGACTTTCCTCCCTTATTCTTTAAAGAGGAAAAACAGTTATTCAGAGGCTAAAAAAGAAAATGGAGTTTAAAAATAAGGGTCTGCAAACTTTGCAAAGTACATAAGGAAATCTCATTAATTCTGCATAGTTCAAGTATAAACAAAACCTAAAATAAATACGAGAAAATGCAAGAACAGAAATCTTTTGAAGAAAAAACAAGACTCTAAATTTATTTCAGTTCTTTTTTAAACACTTCAACAAATAATTATGAACATAAAGCAAGACTGCTATCAGAACTCATCTAGTAAAATCTTTAATAGCAAGAGATTCCCTATAGGACCAAGTCTGTTCATATCTGAAAAAGGTTTTATTGCTCTGTGAAGGAACCGCCACCCCTCTCCGAGTAGCAAAGATTGAAATTTTGTGGATGAGAATTATTTGTCAAGTCTCTGCAAATGAAGAATAACACCTAAATAGGAAAGGACCCTCTTTAGAAATGTCGTTACTCTTCCCGCCCCTTTTTTGAAGAGGAAGAGCTCAAACATGGGCTTACTCGTTTTACGGAGGCGCCACTGTCAGAGCAGAAGCCGTAAAAAGAAAGAATTCTTTGGTCGAACAGAAATTAATTAGGAAAAAATGAGGAAGAAAAGGAACGCTCTTAAGTCAGTGGCTTAAAAAAAATCCTAACAGCTATAATATCAGAGAACATACTAACACATTTTTTAATATAATTATATGAAAAAGACATTTTTATATTTCCCTCTTCTCACATAAAAAGAGTTTTTTGTCAAGCAGTAACAATTTATTCCTTATGGAAACGGCTGTATTATTGTCTGATGGCCGTTTTAGATCCATAAAACGAAATGGATTAAAGAAAATTAAACAGTATTTTTAAGCGTCTCCAGTTTGTGGCATGCTAACGGTCCGGGTGAAGCGGCACCAGCAATGAAGCTTGTGTTTCCAGGGCTTTTTGTCCCGTAGCACGATACTTACATGTTTAACTCTGAAAGTTTGTTTCGAAAGGCAAGTGTGAACGTCTCAAAAGTTCAGGGGAGGTAAAATGAGATACAACCAAATATGATGTTACATATTATGTTGTATATGATGTGTAATGGATATGTGCATACATATTTCATATCTCTGCCTTACATTATATGCTATGGGCATTTTAAAAGTTAGATAAACCAAATGAGTACTTTTCGAGAGTCAGGAAAATTGCATTCTAACTCAGAATTTGTCAATAAATGTGTTAGCTAAGTTAAACTCACTGGGCCTCAGTTTAAAGTCTCAGGATGCCTGAAGATTCCTATTAGTATTCAGATCATCATCTAACATTAAGTGAAACACCCAGAAATGCTGTCTCCCAGGACACTTAACACTGTAATAAAACCTTGTTCATGTCCCCTAGAGGTACAAAACCTACTACTGTAGGTGGGGCTTACTTCCAGGCTGCAAAGATTGGCTGGGCCCAGATCCTTTGACTCTGGTTGGCTCTGACTTGGTGAGCTGCTGTGGGCTTCTGTGTATAATTCCACCAGTGACTACAAGTCAAAGTGACATGAAGTGAAGGGTAGTCACTTGACAGTGTCAAATGGTCCGGGTGTCAAAACTCTAAGTAACTGGGGAGAGAGAAGCACGAGATGGTACAGCGTGGGTCTTCTAATAACGACGCTCCTTAGGCCAAGGCCAACAGTCTTCTCCCAAGCAGAGAGAGGCCCCGCGGGGTGCTGCTGCCATGTGATGAGCATTTGCTGATCGACTCCTGTCCACTTTGCTGGTCATGTCTGTGTGTCCTGTCACCGTGAAGCTTCATTACTTACAAACACCTTCCTAACCACTGTGCAGTATAACTAAGACAGGGTTATGTCAGATATTACACAGTAACACATACTGAAGTAAAAGCTGTAAGACCCTGAGTGAATATAAATTGACAATCGTTAAGTGAAATGTACGGGAGTGACATTGGTGCACAGGGTCGTGTAGATTTCAGGTACGTGTCTCTGTGGTTCACGATCTACGTATTGCCTTGTGTGCCCACCACCCGAAGTCACATCAACATCATTTTTAATATAAGGCAGCATCAAAATGGTAATGGAGTTCTGTGGTATGCGTTTGTACCCACTAACATTATTGTGAGCGCTCATTGTTGTCCGTCTCGTTTTTCCCATGATGGAGTGTAACAGGTGACTTTGGCGTGTGATTCTCCGTGGCCCTCTGTGCTGGAAGACTATGTAACTGTAGCTCGGTGAGATTTTTCTGGATTCAGTGGGCATGATGGCTCAAATATCACCAGTACGTCAATGCTTTGTACTTTCCTCTCCTACCAGAAAATTCTGGGTTGCATAGACTCAATAATGCGTGAGAGGTTTGACCTCTAAACACTACCCCCATCACAGTACAGCACAACCACACACACAAGGGTGCACGCTGATACATGAATGTATCTAAAGAAGTCGAAGTTGAAGGAAAAGACCCGTTAAGACACCAGTCCTGGAGACGGTGCAGCGCGTGACCTCCAGGTGAAAAGACTGATCCCGTGGGTGGTGCGAAAGCTCTGGCTCGTCCCAGGTTTGTGGCTGGGGACACATGCCAGTTTCAGTTCACCCCTCGCATCTCAAAACCTGGCATGTGTGGTGACCTGGAGTACTTTCAAAAGGGTGCTGACTGCACTTTTAGAAGCAGCATAATTGGTCCTGCCTGTAAATCAGACAGTCCGTGCGTGCGCGTGCGCGTGCACGTGCACGTGCGCATGCACATGCCTGCAAGAGTGAGCTCCGAACGCCTCCGCAGAGGCGGGACCACAGCGGTGGTCTCGGAGAACTGAGTGGTGCTCAAGTCCCTTGGGTCCAGAATGGTAACACGTACCTGGAACCTAATTTATGAGTGGGTACGACAGGCATCTGCATCCTTGCAAATGCGCTATTTTTGAGTTTTACCCTTACGATGTTTTCTTCAGAAAAGAAAAATGTCATGAAGGGCCTTAGACACTATTGTGTGATTTTCTTTAAAGAAGTCCCTAAAAAGGACTAGTGGTAGGGGAAGATGAATACACATTATATTTTGACGTCCATATCACATTTTTTAATTTTCTATAGATCTGTCATTATATGCATATACACTTCATAAACATTGAGTGAAGCTGCAAATTTAAAGAGAAAGAAACTTCCTTCCTCGTTTTGGCCCTCAATTTTCCCCCCTAAACATTAATTCTAGCTTGGCAAATACTTCCCAAATTGGTTTCCTCTGACAGTATAGACATTCTTAAATCATTTTAGGAGGGCTCCGAGTGTATCGGTAATGCAGACAACTACCGCAAACAGTGTCAAAAGTCAGCACACAAATATTTGTACGACTATTCACTGTTCTTTGTGTGCATCTGAGCCTGGAAATCTCGCCGTGACACCAGGACTCCAGGAGAGTGTCTGGCTCTTCATTCAGTGAGTAGGGTTATAATTGGAGATCCTCTAAGCACCTCGTTTCATACCGTCCATGATAGAACAGTGCTGTCACAAGGTTCACAGGGCAACTGGAGCCAGGAATCCATTTAAAATAACGATACTCTGATGACAGTTACAGACCAGTGGTGTTTGAGAACGGCGTTTACGTG